>JAMPIV010003415.1:0-143922 GCA_024509875.1 Oreohelix idahoensis | reverse complement strand
CGTATCCAACCAGCCAGGCGCCCTCAGGGGAAGAAAACTCAAAAGAGGCTGGATGTCACCAAACTAAAGAAGACAACAATCAAACAGTCATTTACTGACACCTTAGAAGACCGTCTCAAATCTATCTCGCTAGACGGCCAAAGTGTGGAAACAAATTGGGCAGCCCTAAGTGAGCAGATCTACAACATTGCTACAGAGGTCCTGGGTCCTTCCATTAAGAAACAAAATGACTGGTTTGATGAGAACTCAGATGATATAAAGCAGATGTTGGCTGAGAAACACCATCTCCATAAAGCATATTTAAATGATCCAAAATCTACATCCAAGAAAGACGCTTTCAACAACATGCGTAGAATCGTCCAACATAAACTACGCCAGATGCGGGATTCATGGCTGAGTAATAAAGCAGATGAGATCCAAGGCTTTGCTGACAGCCATGACTTGAAAAACTTTTACCTTGCACTCAAAGCGGTCTATGGTCCAACATCATCAGGATCATTTCCCCTCCTTAATGCAGATGGAAAAACACTAATTACAGACAAGGAAAAAATTCTCCAACGCTGGGCTGAACATTTTAATAATATCTTGAACCAGCCATCATCTATTAACGACGAAGCCATCATCCGCCTGCCCCAAATTCCTATAAATGAAGCATTAGATGATGTACCAACTCTGGAGGAAACTAAAAAAGCGATTCGTCAACTGTCTAGTGGAAAGGGCCCTGGCTCCGATTCAATTCCTGTTGAGGTTTATAAAGATGGCGGTGCAGTTCTGATAGAGAAACTTCATATGATCTTCCAGCAAATGTGGCAGAGTGAAACCATCCCACACGATCTCAAAGATGCCTCAATTATACATCTATATAAACGTAAAGGTAATCGCCAAGACTACAACAATCATAGAGGCATCTCTCTTTTATCAATCGCTGGGAAGATATTCGCCAGAATCCTTTTGAATCGCCTTACGGCTCATCTTGACAAAGGTCTTTTACCTGAAAGTCACTGTGGATTCCGGAAAGAACGTGGAACCACAGATATGGTGTTCGCTGCAAGACAGCTACAAGAAAAATGCCAAGAACAGCACTGTGACCTGTACACAGCTTTCATCGACTTGACAAAGGCGTTCGACACGGTCAGTAGAGAGGGTCTATGGAAGATCATGGCAAAATACGGCTGCCCAAAGAAATTTATCACAATAGTGCAGCAACTGCATGATGGAATGCAGGCTAGAGTTCATGAAAACGGTGAGCTATCAGAGCCTTTCCCCGTCTCAAATGGAGTTAAACAAGAGTGCGTACTTGCACCGACTCTGTTCAGTATCATGTTTTCTGCTATGCTGACTGATGCTTTTAGAGACGGGGACACAGGAATCGACATTAGTTATCGTATTGATGGAAAATTGTTTAACCTTAGGAGGCTTCAAGCAAAAACCAAGGTCAAATCACACACCATCAGAGATCTTCTGTTTGCTGATGATTGTGCCCTCAATTCCTTCTCAGAGGCTGATCAGCAGCATAGTGTGGATAGATTCTCCGAAGCCTGCGCCAACTTTGGGCTTACCATCAACACGAAGAAAACAGAAATCATGTACCAACCAGCTCCTGGCACAGTTTATACTGAGCCAGTCATCAAGGTTAATGGTGAGAAACTGAATGTTGTGAACAGATTCACATACCTTGGTAGCACACTATCCCAGAACATTGTCATTGATGATGAGGTGAACACCAGGATCTCCAAAGCCAGCAGCACATTTGGCAGACTATACACCAACGTTTGGCATCGAAGTGGCATTAGTCTACAGACAAAGCTGAAGGTATACAGAGCTGCGGTGCTTTCAGTGCTGCTATATGCATGTGAAACATGGACTGTATACAGGCGCCACGTAAAGAAGCTAAACCACTTCCATACAGTCTGTCTCAGGAAGATAATGAACATCAAATGGCAAGACAAGATCCCGGATACCGCCGTTCTTGACAGAGCTGGTATCCCTAGTATTGATACTATTCTGATGCAGTCACAAATTCGCTGGGCAGGTCATGTAGTCCGCATGCCAGACCATCGACTGCCAAAGATACTCTTTTATGGTGAGATGCAGAAGGGTAAACGCTCCCATGGTGGCCAAAAGAAGCGCTTCAAAGACACGTTAAAGACGTCATTGAAAACCTTTGACATAAACCCAGACACATGGGAAGCTGCTGCGCAAGACCGAACTGCTTGGCGCACATCTCTTCGTAAAGGTGCAGCAGCATGCGAATCATCCAGAAGAGCAGCAGCAGAACAGCGGAGACAAGCTAGAAAGGACCGTGAAATAAAACCTTCACATGAAGCAAACATTCCCTGCCCACACTGTCCAAGATCTTTCCAGGCCCGCATCGGGCTCTTCAGTCACCTTCGTACCCATAGGCTAACCTAACATATTCTTAAATAATTGGATGAACAGAGTGGTCTTCATCACCCGTGATGGACGAACAACCAGTGTATGGTGTATGGTGTACCTAGTGTCTAGGGGAGAATTGAATGATGGTACAAAACAATCAAACACTTTAAGTTTCTATTAAAGAAGTTAATAACTAGCAGTTAAGTTTTTCTTTGAACAAATATTTACAATTTATTTTGCCTGTCCATTCATAGCTTATGGACAGGTCTTTGAAAATAAGGACAAGATAGTTTACAGAATAGAACAATTAAAAATGTTGGGACAATCTGCCCAATAACTAAAAGTTATTATGTAGTTATAAATGTCCTTCCTGTATGAAATATTAAATTAGTTCACTTTATTTATCTAATTTATAAATGTCCTTCCTGGATGAAATATTACAGAGTTCACTTTAGTTATCTACCGGGAGAGTCACTGTATATGAGGGCTGTAGTTCATCCTACCCCCATAATATTCCTGTGTAATATTTTGAAACACAAGAAAATGTCAGAGATGCCCCATATGTTTTACTCTTCACCTGGGAGTCCTTGTTGTAAGATAATTCAATGGGTAGTTGCAGAAAGTTCAAGTTCAACACTCGCCAAAGCTCCTACTGGATATTCGACAGCATATAAGTCTGGTTGGAGACTGGTAGGCGTTTATAAGCACTCAGCAGGTTTCCTGTCACCAGCCGGCAACAGGAACATAGACCCTCAGCAACAAAAGGACACCCTGGCCTTTTATCTCTGATCATTTATTCAAACACTTAATTTCCTACGTGGGTATGGGGTCAGCCTCGCATGCCTTACAAATGCACTCGCCCCGAATTGTACAGGACTCCCACCTGGTTGTGACCACACCTCAAGTCCTTATAGTAGATACGCCACTGTACGTTCACATACTTTTCCTCCATACAATAATGTGGAGTAACCACATTTCCTGTGATATGATCTTCTCTTCTTTTCTTTTCACTTATATTTGCTTCAGGCATGTAAACAGTGTTCATTGAACACAGAGGCTTGCTAAACTATTTTAATACAATAATATGTCAACATAATTATAACAACATACATCAGTCAGATACCGTTTAATGTGTAGACTCAACAATGTCTGCTTCCGACATGTCCTTCACTTTTTCCCCCAATAACAGTATCTAACTTTGTAGTTGGACCAAACATATTAAATTTCATAAAATATCCTTACCACAATCAAGAAATATATAAACAAATGACGCTGATTTGGTGAAGAAATGGCCTCAGCTTCCTCCGAACTGCACAGACTGTGAATTTATTCTTTATTTAAGTTTAAAATTAACACAGCTGTTTTTCATCGTATCTGTATACAAATTTTAGTTCAACTGGCAATGAATAATCAAAGCCTTTTGCTAATATCTACCAGCACTAGCCAATCGTAACGTTCTACTACTTGAAATCAAATGCAGTTTGAATGAAAAACCCAAAACAATTTTGAATAACTGGTGGTCGATTGGCCCGTCTGCTCTAGTCATGCCCAATACAAAAGATATCACGTTAGGATTACATTTCTTCTACCGTTTCCCTTTCCCATTCATACTCTGTTCACCCCAAGCGAATTTGAATGTACCTCCCTGCCTCTTTTTCCAGCTCGCGTTCCCCTAACGTTACCAAAAAAACATGAGCAGGAACGCCAGTGTGTCTGGTCGTGTGTTCTTAGATATTAGTATTTCTTCAATAACTTCTCTAATACTGGGACTATCATATTATTTAAAGTACATTCTTACTCAGCTAACTTTACGTCATACTATCATATAATTCTTATGGGGAACTTCATAATGGTTTAAAATTTCCAATTTATGTCATCGTCCATCGTCAAATAAAATTTTACACAAGTTCGCCATCTTTCCTCTCCTTCATCTTGCGAGCATGTATTTTTTTCAAATAACTACTTGTTTTAGTTACATTAGAAATGCTACCACTAGGAGGAAATAAAATTGTCTGCGTGGTTATGCCTTGGCTGGCTTTTCCGCAGTGTGAATATATGCGTTGCAGACTGTGTCATCGAAGCGGGGTGTAGACGGGGCGGGTTAATAATTTGCGTTACTAGTTAGCCTTGTATCGTGTAACACTACCAAAAAATGTAAGGATTACTACTAATTTTGCTACAAAGTTGACAGAAAGTGTTACTTCAGATAGCTATATTGCGGTATGCTTCCGCCAATAGTTAATTGTAAGGCAAGACTACAAAGTGTATGCAGCAGATTGGGCAAAAATTAACTATAGTAGTGTTTGTCGAAAACGAAACTAAAGCGTGTCAGACTTTTTCCGTGAAATCGTTCTATAGGCTTAGCACTGTGCAAAAAGCAGCGTTGCTGGCTTCGACGATGCCAACCGTCAGACACCTGCGGGCTAATGTATTTATTATCGTTTTGTGCCTAAATCGTACTGATCTGAGCGTTTATTCTCGCATATTTTGCTACACGGGTCACTCAGATAAAGACAATAATTGGGTAACCTGTCGGGGTAGACATCTTGGCGGAAGACATTACGCCAAGAAAACATGGTCACAATATTGTGGGAGGCAGATAGGTGCAGCCGAAACAATATTACATCCTATTATAAAGACATCACGCATGGATATTAAATTTAATATTTTTTTAAACCCGTGAGAGTATTATTTTTTCGAATTTGAAAAGCCCCTACCCGCGTAGTCCTGAACGAGATTCGATTTGATTGGTTTGAAGTGAGAGCTGGAATATACAATGCATTCTATTGGAACATTCGGCGGAAATATCATCTGTGAATTGAACTGAGAATGAGAAATATAATCTAGTGAACTCAGAAACACAGAACAGACATCTTCGCAACTTTAACCGAGCAACTCCCAAGCAGCCAGAAAGAGAAGGATCGGACCTAGAATTCCTATATCAAAAGTGACAGATCGACTGTATTTGGGCAACTCTGAAACCGTAAGAGTAAACCCGCATATTTAAATACACAGACTGTAAAACTTCAGAACCAGGGCTTTATAAATATAAAACTGGAAACATAGGAATTGGATCAACAGTCATAATAGAAATAATATCCCAGACCAAGTGTAACGCAGAACACACATCGAAGAGGAATTATTAGTTTCCCAGGCCAAGTGATTCATAGAACACCGTCATAAGAGGAATTTCTCAGACGAAATTGATTCGAGAGCATAAGCACCGAAATTGCTTGCGCCCATCTGAAAATCTGTGCAACGAGATTGTGTATTCCCAAAAATTTGAGTTCGTGGTTACAAGCCATGAGACGATTTGTGGCACTAACTCAGCTAGTGAGAGAGAAAAGCATTCCCCATAACCGCCTACTGTGGAAGAGAGTGTATAGAAGGCTTTCGTCATCACAGAATTGATGAACCACAGCTGCAGGACACACTCATACAAGCTAAGTGCTAACTAAAAGGCACCAGCAAAAAGGACATTTCAGTTAAACTTTAAGTATAAAGTTAAATTCCCACCTATGTCTCAATGACGAGAACTTTAGATCCATCAAAATTCCACTAATCTTTCCATACTTATTTTAACCTGTTACAGACTAATTCACTTTTAAATTTGTTACCTGTTGTTTTAAAACTAAACAATAATAGTTGATTCAGTTATATTTATGAAAGCAAACGTATGAGCCAGAATATTTAATACATATAAATACTTAGACATATATTTACCTCTAAACAGAGCTATACCATATAAGAGGGATTACACCAACTGGGGGCTTGAACGGGCTAAACCATTGCTTAAATCCTTCACAAAAGGCGACGGACCAGATATAATGCGCTAACAATTGTTCAGCCCAATGCAACATTGTTCGTGACTTCTGGAAATATCTTGTGAATGCTCCCTTAAGGTAGAAGTGTCATTAATTTTCTATCTACATCTCTGCCAAGAGTAATCTTGCGCGCAGGTAGATACCTTGGAATCCAATATTAGATACTCTTGAGTTTTGGTCACTGTTGGACCACTACTGCAAAGCAGGGGAGACAATCCGTGACACTGAAATGAACGCTGTTCTTGCTTTTTGTATTCTTATTTTGATGTCTTTTTCTGTCCCTCCAACTTTGACTGTATCGCTGACAATATACGTGTATGATTCTACATTATGTAAGAGAGTGTTTTTGTTTTTATTTATTTATTTATTTTTTCAAGTTCAGATTGTTATCGTTTCCTGTATTTACTCTTATTATCTTTATCTTCTTCCTGTATATTTTAAGACCCACTTGAAGTGAAGTTTCTATAAACTTCACTTCGTATCACTCCTTGAATGAGACTGCGGACTGGTGTTCTTTGGTCTTCACAAATAACAAATCACGTTTTGTAGCACTACAACTAGCAGCAACTACGTTATCCATACATGTAATGCAGCTTGTAATAGTCAGTGATCTCATTTTCGTCTTTTTTAATTATCGGACCTGTCAGATGCCTTTTTTTTCATCAACTAACCATAGGACCCTCAGAATTGGCGAAAAGAAGCTCTGACAACAAGCACATGAAAAATGTTCACGCCGAAAGGAACACTGGAAAAAAAGCAAAGGCTCTTACCTGAGGGACGCACTCCCGTAGTCAGTTATGACTGAAGGGAGCTACTACTACTACTACTACACATCAACATCTCAACCCGTAGAGGTGCCATGGTGGAAGCATCAGCAGACAGGGTGCTCCACTACTCTCTATCCTCAGCAATGCGTACAAGTGTGGAAAAACCATGCCCTGTCCTTTCTTTGATGTTATCAGCCCAGGATTTTCTTTGCCTTCCTCTTCTCCGTTTACCTTCGGCTGTTCCCTGGAGGATCGTCTGCGAAAGGGAGTCATGACGAGTTACGTGCCCAAACCTTAAAAGCTTTCGACGTTTCACTACTGACAAAAGTTGTTCTTGGTAGCCGACATACGTGTTTATTTTCTCTCTAACATAGACATTTGTATTGTGCTCTTTATAGCAAATGCGCAAATTCTTCTATAACATTTATACTCGAAAGCCTGAATCCTTCGCTCCGTATCTGCAGTGAGTGTCCAGCCCTCACACCCATACAAGAGAATAGATAATACTACTACATCGGACATTAGCTATTGGCGGAAAAAGCGCGTCAATGCGTTTCCTATATGCACAATATGAAAGAAAATAATAAAAGATGGATATCATTTAAAGAAGTTTAAAGATTTGATGATGACAAATGAAGACATTTAAAAATAAACATACACGTGAAAATGTTTATATAAAATTGCATCATTAACAATCAAAACTCAACCATTTTTGATAAATTAAAGGAGAGACCACAAGGTTAGTTGATGCAATTTCTTTTACATGATGAGTTTGCCTGTACCATGCACAACCTCATATTAGTTGACTCTTACTACATGCTATGGAACAGTAGACATATTCTTTTTTTGTCTTTTTAGAGACCACAGAGAACTACATGAATCTCCTAGTCAAGAACATATTTCTTACTGAATTACAAAAAAGACACTTTACGCTAACAGTGTCTGAATTCCTGTTATACTGTTAAGAGGCTTCCTTTTTGTTTCTGTTGTTGTGGTGATCTGTTAATTTGTCTAGGAAATGTATACGATATATAAGTTATCTAACAGGTGATACAAGAACACTCTCAAACTTCAAAGTACACGGAATTTCATGTTCAAGAAGATTGCAAAGACGGTCTGATATATATTTATTCACATCACTTTTTAACAGCAAATGAAATCCCATAAATAGATGAGGCAGATGAAAGATAAAACTATAGTAACCACACTCTTGATACTCAGCATTAGCGTCCTTACATCATATTCCTATGATGACATCCAAATAGTAGTGCTTACTCCACAGCAAAACACATTGGAATCGGACACGTATAAACACCACCACGATCTCGCCAAATATCATTCAGACGCTAGACTTCGTTTAGACACCTCGAACGCAAGAGATCATAAATCACACTGGCCATAAACACATCCAGTAATCCCGAAGGACTGGCACCAAAGACCTATACACTGCTATACACACTTCCGGTCAAACGAAGGGCTGACCCAAAAGACCTTTCTTACCAAGCATACGACACGCCTGACAACTTGCTTAAGTCATCATTCCTACTAAGTGAGTCATGCACAACATGCTTTCAGTGGGGGTGCTGTGTGGTACACAAACAACGCGAGAAAAGATTAATTGAAGTTTGTGTACCAAAGCAGCTCCCAACATATACACTCACTAACTAACGCTGTCCAGCTTTGTCATGCATTCAAGCACTTAATATTATTATCATGTGACAATGTCATAATTTTCCTTTTCGTTCTTTACCGAGCATAAAGCTTCCACTTTAGCAGGTCCCTTTGCAGGAAGCCTGCACCGAGTATTTAAAAAAACCCTCATTTATCAGTGGTTTCTGTAACAATTTGTTTTACATGATGAGGAAGCCAGCCTCTTATACAACCTCATATTAGTCACCTTGTGCGATATGCAGGAAATAACTATTGGAAGAAAGAATTGCGAAAGGTTCTCGAGATGTGGATATATAGAAGAAAGGGGCGCATTTCATAGAAAGAGAAGAAAACAAACAGGTAATAGAAATCCTAAGAATGAACAGAGAATTATTGAATACAGATCAAAATTAGTCAGCTAAAATATATGGACTAATAAAAAGGCATAAAACCTTGCAGAAGACCATAATGGAAGGCACAATTGAAGGCAATCGATGGGAAGGAAAAAGTCTATCAAAGTACTCCATCAAGACAAGAGACAGAAGACGTTGGAGATCAGTTGCAACCGACCATCAATGTGGAGATGGCAGGTGATGATGATGATACCTGACGGAGCAAGAGCCATATTCTGTCTTTGTGTATGTGGACAGTGTACGTACTATAAATATGTTGTGTTCTGTATTGGGACGTTGTTACAAACCACCATCTGACCCGTCTTCCTGCAACAATAATCGTGTTGTAAGTCTATCATTCTTACTTGAGTTTCTACAATATGTCTTGACGCAACTGTACCATCATATCAACTTCAAAATTTAAACAAGCAAACGAAACAGAATAAGGAAACACTTTTTATTTTATTTAGTTTTTTTTTTTTTAACCAATGTGACAAAACGTTTTTGTGCATGTACTTTTGTGCCCCTCTCTCACCCATTCATCCCCTCCGGAAGTATCACTTCTTTTCTTCATTTTCTTCATCGTCCTATTATTTGGCATATTCTTACCCTACATTCTTTTTGCTGTGACCACTCCCAGCCATATTTATGTTTCACCAGGTGAAATACGATTAATCAGGTTAATACGATTATCACTTAAGTCAGTCTGGCCACCTTTGAAAGAGACGTCAGATGTTTGTGCAACGTGGTATCGCACGAACACGCATAGAAAGCCAGATTGCTATCTAAGGAAGCCGCCTGAGGGACGGGTGAAAACACCGGTGATAATTAGATAATCGTTTCATCTGAGCCCTCTTGGTATTGTAGCAAAGTTGATTTTGCTGGGGAGGTTATGATGGTATCCTAAAAGAATGAAAAGGTGTCTGCTATAACCATGTGAGGTCAAGCACATGTAGGTCTCTGACTCTATAGATGATGATGATGAATTATGTGCAGAGAACCTAACGCTACCTCCCTAGGTCTCATACGGTCAATCTTCTGTCTCTAGTGTATGGTGTATGGTGTACCTAGTGTCTAGGGGAGAAATGAATGATGGTACACAACAATCAAACACTTTAAGTTTCTATTAAAGAAGATAATAACTAGCAGTTAAGTTTTTCTTTGAACAAATATTTACAATTTATTTTGCCTGTCCATTCATAGCTTGTGGACAGGTCTTTGAAAATAAGGACAAGATAGTTTACAGAAAAGAACAATTAAAAATGTTGGGACAATCAGCCCAATAACTAAAAGTTATTATGTAGTTATAAATGTCCTTCCTGTATGAAATATTAAATTAGTTCACTTTAGTTATCTACCGGGAGAGTCACTGTATATGAGGTCTGTAGTTCATCCTACCCCCATAAAATTCCTGTGTAATATTTTGAAACACAAGAAAATGTCAGAGATGCCACAGATGTTTTACTCTTCACCTGGGAGTCCTTGTTGTAAGATAATTCAATGGGTAGTTGCATAAATTTCAAGTTCAACTCTCGCCAAAGCTCCTACTGGATATTCGACAGCATATAAGTCTGGTTGGAGACTGGTTGGCGTTTATAAGCACTCAGCAGGTTTCCTGTCACCAGCCGGCAACAGGAACATAGACCCTCTGCAACAAAAGGACACCCTGGCCTTTTATCTCTGATCATTTATTCTAACACTTAATTTCCTACGTGGGTATGGGGTCAGCCTCGCGTGCCTTACAAATGCACTCGCCCCGAATTGTACAGGACTCCCACCTGGTTGTGACCACACCTCAAGTCCTTATAGTAGATACGCCACTGTACGTTCACATACCTTTCCTCCATACAATAATGTGGAGTAACCACATTTCCTTTGATATGATATTATCTTCTTTTCTTTTCAATTATATTTGCTTCCGGCATGTAAACAGTGTTCATTGAACACAGAGGCTTACTAATCTATTTTAATACAATAAAATGTCAACATACTTATAACAACATACATCAGTCAGATACCGTTTAATGTGTGGACTCAACAATGTCTGCTTCCGACATGTCCTTCACTTTTTCCCCAATAGCAGTATCTAACTTTGTAGTTGGACCAAACATAGTAAATTTCATAAAATATCGTTACCACAATCAAGAAATATATAAACAAATGACGCTGATTTTGAGAAGAAATGGCCTCAGCTTCCTCCGAACTGCACAGACTGTGAATTTATTCTTTATTTAAGTTTAAAATTAACACAGCTGTTTTTCAGCGTATCTGTATACAAATTTTAGTTCAACTGGCAATGAATAGTCAAAGCCTTTTGCTAATATTTACCAGCACTAGCCAATCGAAACGTTCTACTACTTGAATTCAAATGCAGTTTGAATGAAAAACCCAAAATAATTTTGAATAACTGGTTGTCGATTGGCCCGTGTGCTCTAGTCATGCCCAATACAAAAAGATATTACGTTTAGGATTACATTTTTCCTACCGCTCCCCTTTTCCATTCATACTCTGTTCACCCCAAGCGAATTTGAATGTACCTCCCTGCCTCTTTTTCCAGCTCGCGTCCCCCTAACGTTACCAAAAAAAACATGAGCAGGAACGCCAGTGTGTCTGGTCGTGTGTTCTTAGATATTAGTATCTTCAATAACTTCTCTAATACTGGGACTATCATATTATTTAAAGTACATTCTTACTCAGCTAACTCTACGTCATACTATCATATAATTCTTATGGGGAACTTCATAATGGTTTAAAATTTCAAATTTTTGTCATCGTCGATCATCAACTAAAATTTTACACAAGTCTGCCATCTTTCCTCTCCTTCATCTTGCGAGCATGTATTTTTCAAATAACTACTTGTTTTAGTTACATCAGAAATGCTACCACTAGGAGGAAATAAAATTGTCTGCGTGGTTATGCCTTGGCTGGCTTTTCCGCAGTGTGAATATATGCGTTGCAGACTGTGTCAGCTAAGCGGGGTGTAGACGGGGCGGGTTTAAGAATTCGCGTTACTAGTTAGCATTGTATCGTGTAATACTACCAAACAATGTAAGGATTACTACTAATTTTGCTACAAAGTTGACAGAAAGTGTTACTTCAGATAGCTATATTGCGGTATGCTTCCGCCAATAGTTAATTGTAAGGCTAGACTACAAAGTTTAATCAGCAGATTGGGCAAAAGTTAAATATTAGTAGTGTTTGTCGAAAACGAAACTAAAGCGTGTCAGACACCCCCCCCCCCCCCCCCCCCCCCCCCCCCCCCCCCCCCCCCCCCCCCCCCCCCCCCCCCCCCCCCCCCGCACTGTGCAAAAAGCAGCGCTGCTGGCTTCGAAGATGCCAACCGTCAGACACATGCGGGCTAATGTATTTATTATCGTTTTATGCCTAAATCGTACTGAATTGAACGTTTATTCTCGCATATTTTGCTACAGGTATCAATATTGCCGATAATCTGTCTGGGGGAGACAATATTGGAAGGTAGCATCTGGACATCAAATAAGTTCACAGATTTATTTGTGTGTTGGCGGAAGCATTACGACATATTGTAAGAGGTCACGCGATGGAATTTTAACATGTAATATTTTAAAACATGCGGGGGAGAATTAAATTAAACACTCCTACCCACATAGTCCAGAGCTTTCGATTGAAGTGATTTGAGAGACGGGATAAACAATGGATTTCATTGGAAATTCGTCGGAAGCACAATCTGGGATGTGAACTGAGAAATGAGAGATTTAATCTAGCGAAATAGGAGTCAAAAATAAGACTGCATCGCCACGTCAAGCCAGGAACTCCCTAGAGCCAGAAAGAGAAGGACCGGACAAAGGATTCTTATATTATAAGTGACAGATCGGAAGTATTTGGGCAACTTGAAACTTACAAGTAAACCCGCATATTTAGATACAGAGACTGGAAACTTAAAAGGACCACGACAAATGTATTTGAGCAACTTTGAAACAAAAAAGTAACCCTGCATTTTAAATACAAAGACTGGAGTCCCAAGGAATCAGATCTCCCGTCATAAGAGGAATACAAAATATTTCCAGACCAAGTGATTCACAGAACACCCGTCATAAGAGGGCTACTAATATTTCCCAGGCCAAGTGATTCGCAGAACACCCGTCACAAGAGGATTACTAACATTTCCCAGACTAAGTGATTCGCAGAACATCCGCCATAAGAAGATTACTATAATTTCCCAGACCAAGTAATTCTAAGCATCTAATAAAGTACTATGTCCATTCGATGCGAGGAGATTGTGTTCCCAAAAGTTACTTTGGGGTAAGTGTAAACATTTATTTTACAAATGTGAATTTGACATGTTTTTCTTGCTAAGTGGTTATATATGAGGCTTTGTCGTAGATTTTAGATAGGTAATTAAGATAGATAGGTCCCGTCTGAATAGAAATGAAAAAATGGTGGTACTCAGTGAGAGGTAAGGTAAAGAAATAGATTTCACGAGTAAAATGGTGAAAGGTAGAGTCTGTCCCTGGATTGAGAAGATACTCTAGTCCAGCCTATCTCTACTACAGAAATTTGTTGATCAGACAGTATACCTCTATATATATATATATATATATGAACATATACACTATAGCCACTCACATACACACACACACAGATAAGTGACGACAATTAGACGCACAAACGTGAAACTATATTAATGGTGTAGGGATATTGGGACGAGCTGACCGACACAGGTAGTACGTTTTATGTTAATGTTTATTTATCATAAAGAAACTTCACAACATTTATTATAAAGAAATATCAGAATATAAAGTCATAGGTCACAGAATTAATAAAGAAATACACATATAAGTGCAATCCCCTCTGTTGAGACAAGTTCCCACAAGAAGAAGTTAATTAACCCCCCAAAAAGTCAGAAGATTAGCACTATGGTATAGGATTTGACTATACTGTAAAGAACAGAGTTTTCTAATTAATCTATCCTGAAATGAACAGTATTAGCAAACATAAGAAGGAAAAAAAACAAAGTGAGTACATTGATTACACAATATAAGAATTATTCATCCCTGCTTTCTCTCGCTCTGACAAACATGTGATCACATTTTCATTCTCGCTTACCAAATAAGTGTTGACAACAGCTTGAACATATCTCCATGCTCCAGGTAACAGATTCAGTGTCGGTTCTTTTGGCAAAGTAAGCCCCAGTTCCTCAAATGACTGATTTATCCTCTTATTTGGTGAACGCTTTCTTTGTTATTTATTATTATTGATTCTGTTCATGTCACAGCAATTAGTTCAGGTATGAAACACAACTTCGAGATAAAATGTCACAGTGTACAGTAGCTTGAAATATTCGATAGTTAAATAGAATGTCAGGTAGATAAATCTTTTTTCTTCAGGATAAATCCTCGCCACAACACAAGTGGTTGGTAGTCAGGTAATGTTAAATTTGATATTCTTTGCTACAGCGGGCTGAATGTAGATGATAACGTAAAAAAAAAGAAATCTGGATAGCTATAGGTCCAGTTACAATTATTCTTATTGTCTTTTGTTGGTACTCTCTCTCTCTCTCTCTCTCTCTCTCTCTCTCTCTCTTTCTGGGTAAACCAAGACAGCTGAACCGGTAAACCTCAAAGACCCGCTGGGTGCATAAGAATGCTTGTTTGGCGTCTATTGTACTTAGACCCGTTTTCTCAGATTTATATTGAAGCCACTGGTAGGTTTTGGGTTGTGACCCGTACTAAATTTATAGGAAGAAAAAAATGCAACATTTAACCACAATCAGTATTCTATCCTAAAAATAACCCGCGTAGAGGTATAATTTAATATCCACTCGGCTATTAAATTAAATAGAAATACACAAGTGTATATCTTATTTATCGATTAACAAAAACCCCGTGAAATAAGCGCTAGTCATTTATAAAATTGCTCATAATGAATTAGAAATAAATATTTATTTCGTCAGTACTCATAATGAATAGTGCATTTACTAGTTGACCAAAATATCTCTTACTAGTTAATAGCAAGTAATTAAATTAAAACGTTAGCTCTATGTTGTTTTAATTCGCTAGTCAGTTAGCTCAAAAATCCTAGTGAAATATCATGACGGACTTTAAACATTAAATCACTCAACACAGAAAAATCTTAGTGAAATATAATGCCGGACTTAACAATTAAATCACTCAAGAGGCTATTACAAGTATAAATATTTACCGCAACACACAATCACTATCTCCAATCGAAAAAAACTAAGAAATTCCACTGGAATAATGGATCTAGAATATCGAAGCTAGACGTCTGAAAATGTGTGGGTACTAGATAAACTGAGTTGGAAAGCTGGAATATATATATGAAATAGACAACAAGTTGCTGACCAGTGCGAGACATAACATCTTTGGGGAATTCCGTGGTCAAATTTTGAATCAAAGTTAATTTTGCCACCTTTTGCCGACCGTCAAACCCCGGCAGCGAGCAAACTGTCTTTTTGATCTCCCTCGTTCCGTAGCTTAATTACATTCACGAACGAACGATGAGGGGGCGGGGGGGGGGGGGACCGGTGATTGATTCTCCCCCTTTTTCTTTTTCTACGTGCACCTATCAAAAGGTACAATTTTTGAATTATCGCTCATGATTCTACATCAGACGGTTAGAGGAACTAAGCTTTCAGACTGTGAAGAGTCATCATCACAAAAGAATCGACGAAAACCACGGCTGCAGGACTCACTTATACCAGCTAAGTTCTAATAAAAGGCACCAGCAAAAGGACAGAAATATTCTTTAATATAAACCCTCTATCTAGTCTCGATGAAGACAAATAGATTTTCTCATCTAAAATTCACCATCATTCTATTTATTTTAACATGTTAAAGCTAATTGATTATTAAATGTGTTACATGCTATTTTAAAACATAACAATCTTAGTTGATTCAGTTATTATAAGTGTGAAAGCATACGTATGAGCAAGACTATTTAATATACTTATACTTCTATAGAGCTACTTCTTGCTTAATTCTTCATAAAAGGCGGCGGACCGATAATGAGTTAACAATTGCTCAGCCAATACAGCATTGTTCTTGAATTCAGAAATATCGTATGCATTCTCCCTTGATATAGAAGCGTCTTTACCCTTCTATCTACAACTCTGGAAAGAGTAATCTTGTGCGAAGGTAGACACCTTTGACGACCCATTTTAGATACTCTTAAGTTTAGGCCACTGGTGGACCACTACTGCAAAGCAGGGGATGCAATCCGTGACAACCAAAAGCACTAAAAGTTAGAAAATAAAATTGTCCTTACATTCTAGTGGATGGGATAAAAGTGGATGGGCAGTTATCCTTAATCAGTAATTCGTCTTACTGTTACCACTATGTTGAGGATTAAATTTTTGTGGTACATATTATGTTCAGTTGATGTTGATGGTTGTGGAATGTTTCTGGTGGGTGGTGTGGTGCATCAAAGACTGACAAGGACAGAGTCAGTGAGGTCGGGCTTACGGATGGCCGACAGGTGTGTGACTATGTAGATAACAACATACGCGAATGTTAAAGGGTTCTGGCATACCTGAACAGACTGGAGCCACACACCACAACAAACATAGGAGTCAGGAACGTTGAAACTCCTGATAACGTTATACACTGTTTACTCACTACACAGTCCCGTAAACATCAAGATAATACAGTTCACATCAAGTCATGGAGCATCAACATAATATACGCATACAGAATAAACAGTACATTAACAAGCCATAATATCCAAGGCTTTGAATCAATATGAATATAATATCTCTCAATCTTCAATTGAATACACAGTACATTTGTAAGCCATAATATCCAAGGCTTTGAATCAATATGAATATAATATCTCTCAATCTTCAATTGAATACACATTACATTTGTAAGCCATACTATCCAAGGCTTTGAATCAATATGAATATAATATCTCTCAATCTTCAATTGAATACACCGTACATTTGTAAGCCATAATATCCAAGGCTTTGAATCAATATGAATATAATATCTCTCAATCTTCAATAACGTACATTCTGGAATTATCAAATATTCCTTTCACAAAATTATATACTCTGGAACACACTAGCGAAATGGATCACGTCCATTCCCAAGCTCTGCCAGAAAACGTACTGTCACGAAAAATCAGCTGCTCAAAACAGCTCAGTAAAAATTCATTCAAGCGCGAACTCGCAGATTGAGATGTGAGCTGAATTCATCCGCCTTTCCCCCCAAACTATTTCATAGAACATTCGACCAGTTTCTTTATCCTATCTTTAAACAAACTAACAACTAGTCAGGTATCAGTTTAAACATTACTGAGCATACAATCCCCGACTAAAAAATTCTCTCATCACGCAGAGCGTGTTTACTACCGTGTACAAAGATCTGACCCGTACATTCCAGTCTTTAACACTTAACTCTCCTTAATTAAAATATGACTTAACAGACTACTCCGACCCCCGGGGAAAAAGTGATATGATCATTTTTTTTTTAAACATACATCGAACAAAAAATTAAAAACAATTGATGTCGATGCAATCACAATATCTACACATAAGGATTACACTATGTTAAGTCATGTTAACAAAAAAGAACAAAAGAGGGATAGAAGTAAGTGTAAAGTAAAAAAAAAATAAAGTATAGAAAGATAATGAGATAAGCATACGAAGATCAACAAATTCAAAGAAATATGAAGTATCAAGTATAGACTAGCTTTGACATCATAAGTGAAAATTAAAAAGACCAGATGAAGTACAAGAAGAATGAGCAGACAATGATATATCATGGTAAACAATAAGTTAAACAATGCATATTTATACCAAAAGACAAATAACTAGGTACCATTTAAAAATAACATAATGTGCATGATAACCAAGTTAATAAACTTATAAAGTACCAATGATGAACTTATTATAGACATCAATTAATAATATCGCTATGCGTAGTTACCCGTAGCGCACAATCAAGCGCTGTGCAAAGAAAAAATGCATCACAACCTCAGAAAAAACACTTTTCAGTGTACTAATATCGCTATACATAGTTACCCCTAGCGCACAATCAAGCGCTGGGCAAAGAAAAAAATACATCACAATGTCAGAAAAAATAACATTTTCTAGTCTTCACTTTTTTTTTTAAATTGTACAATACCGAAATGTATCGTAATGATCAGTTACGTAAAAATAATAGCATCATTACAAAAAATCTTTCTCCTAGTTAAACAAGATAATGCAAATTGTGACACAAATCTTAAATATTGGTTCTTAATTAAGAATGGAGTACTAGTTCGAATGGTACGAGGTTCTACTTCGTCCATACGTTCGCAAATTCTGGTACCTACTGACATGAGAGTTCGGATCTTGCAACATGCCCACGACTCTCATTGTGCAGGACATATGGGATTTTCCAGTGCTAAATCTAGGGTTCTATCTTCCTTCTTTTGGCCGGGCGTAAATAGAGATTCGTGCTGATAACGCGAATGTCGTGGGTTCGATCCCCATACTGGCCACCACTTATGTTACCACTATGTTGAGGATTAAATTTTTGTGGTACATATTATGTTCAGTTGATGTTGATGGTTATGGAATGTTTCTGGTGGGTGGTGTGGTGCATCAAAGACTTATAAGGACAGAGTCAGTGAGGTCGGGCTTACGGATGGCCGACAGGTGTGTGACTATGTAGATAACAACATACGCGAATGTTAAAGGGTTCTGGCATACCTGAACAGACTGGAGCCACACACCACAACAAACATAACAGTCAGGAACGTTGAAACTCCTGATAACGTCATACACTGTTTATTCACTACACAGTCACGTAGACATCAAGATAATACAGCTCACATCAAGTCATGGAGCATCGACAGTTCATAATATACACATACAGAATAAACAGTACATTAACAAGCCATAATATCCAAGGCTTTGAATCAATATGAATATAATATCTCTCAGTCTTCAATTGAATACACAGTACATTTGTAAGCCATAATATCCAAGGCTTTGAATCAATATGAATATAATATCTCTCAATCTTCAATTGAATACACATTACATTTGTAAGCCATACTATCCAAGGCTTTGAATCAATATGAATATAATATCTCTCAATCTTCAATTGAATACACCGTACATTTGTAAGCCATAATATCCAAGGCTTTGAATCAATATGAATATAATATCTCTCAATCTTCAATAACGTACATTCTGGAATTATCAAATATTCCTTTCACAAAATTATATATTCTGGAACACACTAGCGAAATGGATCACGTCCATTCCCAAGCTCTGCCAGAAAACGTACTGTCACGAAAAATCAGCTGCTCAAAACAGCTCAGTAAAAATTCATTCAAGCGCGAACTCGCAGCTTGAGATGTGAGCTGAATTCATCCGCCTTTCCCCCCAAACTATTTCATAGAACATTCGACCAGTTTCTTTATCCTATCTTTAAACAAACTAACAACTAGTCAGGTAACAGTTTAAACATTACTGAGCATACAACCCCCGACTAAAAAATTCTCTCATCACGCAGAGCGTGTTTACTAGCGTGTACAAAAATCTGACCCGTACATTCCAGTCTTTAACACTTAACTTTCCTTAATTAAAATATGACTTAACACTTACTCTTTATTTTATTTATTTTTTTGTGCCAAAAAAAATGAGATTTGTTTACATAGAACGCATGCCTAAAATGTGACAGACACTGGGGTCTGGTATCACTTGTTTTATGATTTGAAGCCATAACTGAATACGAATATTTCGGAACCAGTGTCACTTGGAGTGTGAATTTTATCTTTGAATAAAGTATATTTATTAAGATTATCATAATATGGACAAGACATTCTAGAATTGCAACGTAACAACATAAATTCTGCTATAACTTTATGGATAATGCCCCGAACAGGATCATTCTTTTGGGATTTGTACCGCAACTACAAATACATGTAATTATGGCAGTGGAAAATCGTTATCTTTGGTATTTGACGAGGAAATTATGACTTTGTCTGCAAATTCTCACAACAGCATTGAAATCCAGAGAATGTTTACAAGAGAAAAACTGAACTCAGGCGCGGACCTCTGAGAAAGCCAGGGTTAGACCTGAGATTAGGTATATAAGCCCTGTCTCAGACACAGTTCCCTTAATAACGCACAATATACCCCAATTATAACCAATTTTCAGGTTGAACAGGGTATAACAGCAACATAGTCGACGAACAGAAGAAGAAGAACAGTTCCATTAACTTCCCGAAATTACTTCAAGATCTGACAACTAATTGTTATTGAAATCATCGGAAATTATTATGTCATATCGCCCGTCACAATACTTCGAGATTGTTAATAGACATTGCCGGAAATCATTACGTGATATGTCCGGTTTTCCAGATTGTTAAAATCAAGATAAACTTGAAAGTCATACCAGCCCGAGTAGACATTCGTTATAAAAAACTACTAATCCTGGCTAATCCGACCACATTTTTGTTAGTCGCATCCTAGACGTGACTGAAGCAACCAATTCACTTCTATCAATAGTTCGTCTGTCTAAAAATAAGCCGGCGACAAAGGGTAAACCAAATGTTGATTTTATCTTATTGTCCAACCTGGCTAATCGTTGACTGTCCAAAAATCAAATGCTTACATGTCATGTGCGGTCAAGCCTAAAACGTGGGTGTTGGCGAGGAATGTCCTTCCGATGATAAGATAATTAGCGATATGTGAAGGCGTAAATTGAAAGTAATGACCGATGAATAATGACATAGAGGAGAGAAGCATAAGAACAGACAGAAACATAAATCAGATAATGACATTTTGTGACTTTGACCCAGCCATCTTTATATAATTATTAAAATAATGTAAAATGAGGTAGAAATAACACAACCGATGTAAGTTTGTTAAATTAATAAAGTCAGGAAAGTAATGAACTGCAAATAAAAAAATGTGTTTCGTACCTGAAGGGGCGAGCGCCGGGGGGTGAATGGTAATGTGCCCATTAAATATTTCTTCAAACATGCAGATCAGCGAGTATGTGTGTATGTGTGTGTGCGTGCGTGCGTGCTTGTGTGCGTGCGTGCGTGCGTGCGTGCGTGCGTGCGTGCGTGCGTGCGTGTGTGTGTGTGTGTGTGTGTGTGTGTGTGTGTGTGTGTGTGTGTGTGTGTGTGTGTGTGTGAACACTTTTTCAGCTTTGTTGTGCATGTATCTGACAATGACGCATTGGTCTTCTTTCACTCTCCTGAACACACTTTCGTCTGTCTCGGTGGGCTGAGAATTCATTCTCTAGTAGATCAGAAGCATGAAGATGAAGATGAAATAGTGGAGAAAAGCAGAGATCGCCTAATGCTTACATCAGGAGACATAAAACTGAAGGGACATACCATTTTCTATTTTCTCTCAGTTTCTTGCACAGCAGTAATTTCCAGTTCCTGAATCAAGTACGCACTGAGAACAGCAGCGATGAACCAGGCCTTAAAACGACAAATCATTGAATTTGGTGTCCGCACCTTTGTGACTCTTTTTTTTAATAATTATACTCAGAGCTAATTATACAATTAACACTTTTCTAAATTACCTTCAGCTGAGGGCTCAATAATTACCTGTCACAAATATATTTCTCACAGAATTGTGCGGAGAATACAAAGTTTACAACAAACTTTTAAGATACATTTGTTGAATTGCCATTCTAAAATCCATGTGAGTCTTCCTAAAATAGGGCCATAAAACCTCCTATTTACATATTTGCCAAGAGTAATCTTGAGCGAAGGTTGCTTCCCTTTGAAAACTCATCATTTTGCTCAAATTTTGGCCGTTATGGACCACTGCTGCAGAGCAAGGGAGACAACTCGTGACAGTCAATACCAATCAAAATGTGATATATTAAAATGTACCAAGAAAGAAAGCTGCGCCAAAAGTATCAACTTTCAACGATGAATGAATCATCATCATCATAAGCTGCTGGCATTTTCACATCGAAAGTCGGCTGCAATGAACTCTAACATCTTCTGTCTCCTGTCTTGATGAGGCACTCTCTTTCTTATCCATATCGCCAAGTTATCTTCCCACTTTAAGCTCTGTCCTCTTCTTGCACGATTGCCTTCAATTCCGCCTTCTATTATGGTTTTCAGTCCCGGTGTTATGATTTTTTACATGGCCAAAATATTTTAGCTGCCTAATTTTGATATTATTCAGTTATTCTCATTTCATTCCTAGGATTTCTATGACCTCTGTATTTGTTTTCTTCTCTTTCAGTGAGACATGCTCCATTCTCCTATACAAGGCCTCAGTTATATCTTCGAATTATTTGTTCATTGTCCATGTTTCTACATCATTCCATAATGAAGAATATATATAGCATTTAAGGATTCTCAGTTTGAATTTGTGAGTTAATTGTGTAGTAAATTAGTATAAGTTGTTCATTGTCCATGTTTGTACGGCATACAATAGTTAAGAATATATACTTATAGCATTTGACGATTGTCAGTTTAAATTTGTAAGTTAATTGTGTATATGTTAGTATAGGATCTCGTTACACGCCCACTGAGGCATATTGGGAATATGGTGTTAGGCATATTTTCTTGACCATCGGCACACTAGGGGTGATGTGGTCAGCATCACGTCGGCCGCCTTAACCTTCCCAGAGTTGCTCTGGTACCTATTTCATGAGACTGAGTCGAGCCCGGAGCCGTTTGCGGTCTAAAAATTCCGTAGATATTGTGAGCAAATCATAGCGATTTTGAAACGTGACACCTGATGATTTGAAATAAAAATTGTTTAAAACGACATATTTCCATATTACTGTTATTGTAATTATTGTAGCTCCGTGGTAGTATAGTGGTTAGTGCACTGGCTTCCTAGCTCAGTGGTCTATGGTTCGATGCCCAGATGAGGTGGGATTTTTTAGGCCGCAAACGGCTCCTGGGTCGACCCAGCCCCAAATGGGTACCAGAGCAACTCTGGGAAGGTTAAGGCGGCCGGCGTGATGCTGACCACATCACCCCTAGTGTCCGACTGTCAAGAAAATATGGGCCTAACACCATATTCCCAATATGCCTCAATGGGCGTGTAACGGGATCCTTTACCTTTTTTTAATATCTGTGACATCAGTGTAGCACGAACTTTTTTCACACATCATATTACACATTTGATCTTCTTTTCGTATGTTTTAATGAACATTCATGCTCGACCTGAAAGCACAGTTCTCTTATCAGTGCAGTACGTACCATATGTCGCTTTCTCTCCATATGTCAATTGTTATGGTATACTTTTATCCTTTGCGGCTTTGTGGTCATAAAGAGGAATGGATGTTTAGCTCAGATGCGGAGTAAGTTGATAAGTAGCCGCCAAAAACAAAAACGTACTTTAAAAACATAAATTTTTAAACTGCTACCAAAACAAGAAACTGTATATTGTTCTATTTACAATAAATAAACATGAGATAATGATGCCACTTTTACATATCGGCATTTGTACATATTATTTGGACTTGAAAACACTGTGCATTTATATCCTAATTATAACCCCTCAGAGGGATATCTGTCAACATCATTTTTTTTTACATAAATAAATAAATTGTACACGTATAGAATTTCGCTGTAACTTCTCAAAATATAGTATACGAAATGTTACATGTGCTGTGATTCGAAATGTGTGATACAAACCTGTATTTCAGTAGACAGAGAAGGCAATTATATCACCAATATCATTATCATAATCCGTCAGCTCCCTAGGAAGTATACGCCTTCAACAAACTTATGTCAAATATTCCTGTCCCTTGCCATCAGCTCAAGGTCTATCTATATCATCGTAATGTCTTTCATTGCTATCTCCAGTTCTCTTCTCCGCGTGTTTTCTGCCTTCCTTCAAGAGCGTGGTTAGTGTCGAATCCCAGCTCTTGAATTACAAACTAGTGGCGTAGAAACTCTTACTACCAGCTGGTCTCATACCACGAACTTTAGAGAAAATAAAAGAACAAATGCCTCTGCTAGGTACATTGTTGTCGGAAGATTAAACAGACGTCTTTTCACGCTGTCCGCCCACCAGTTTTGCCTCTCTGAGATTTTATTCTCCATGAGCATATACAGCATAACTCTGGGAATATGATTAGAAATCATCGTTATTCTTCTGGTTAATTTACAGCGCGAGTGGCTTGAGCCTGAGGTTTTCATATAACTCAAAAATGAAAATATAAACACTATACACATGTGATGTAATCGTCAGTCCTCACTGCTCCATTCGGAGTCTGGGGTTACTTCTGCTTTGGGTTTTCTGTACGAACTAGCATGAAGTAATCACCAGCGCTTGCTGTAGGGGTTTATGAAAATACTATTTTCATATGTTGAGGTTGCCAGCCTCTTTTGACTTGTATAACCACTTAGCAAGAAAACCATGTCAAATTCACATTGTAAAAAATATGTACAACTCACCCCAACTTGGGATCTACAATCTCCTGGCACAGATGAATGGACACAGCATTTCAAATATGGCATGATTACTTCCGTTGCTATTACACAGACTTGCCAACACATCTGTAGTCTCATCCCTAATGATTACCTTGCTCTTAATGTATCCCCAGACATGTTTTATCAGTAAATAATACGCCGATAATGTCTTGACAAAACGATCAAGTAATTATCACGCGTACTCAAATCTTCCGCCAGACAGAAAGTCCCTGACGTACGCGGACCACAGCCGGCTCCCTCAGACAGACAATATGGCTTCCTTTGTCCCCTCCCGCCGAGGTGTCGGGAGGCGCAGTGACCAACCGCGAAACACATGTGGTCACCCGCCTGCTCTGTCTGGATCAGCAATGAGTTCAGTCAAAGTCAGCTGTCACTTTCACGTTTACCGTCTGCATTCAAGCTGGCGCGACCACTTAAGCGATTACAATTAATCCTCAAGAAAGTCAGTTACCGGTGACATAACACTATTACAGTGTGAGAAAGCGTATATAAATTTAAGGAGTGTCAATGGCACGAATTCATGTGCAAAAAAAAATAAAAAATAAATAGATAATGCAGGAGAGAAAGAAAAAATGTAAAAGGACACCCACCAATATTGTCACACGAACATTTCACTTCTCTACGGTAGTATTTGCTACGAGACTATGTTTTACAGAATTACCCTATCGCTATCAAGTTCATTGTTTTATTTTTATTTTTTTTTTTTTTATTTAATGATGAAAGATATCCCGTTCAACCTCTGATGGGTTATAATTAGGATTTATATTGTTTTCTATTCCAAATAATATGAACAACTGCCGATATGGGAAAGTGGCATCAAACCTTTCAAATCATTGTAAATAGGGAAAATCAAAATTACTAATTGTGCTTTTATGTTTAAAAAACAAGCAAACAAACAAAAACGACATAAAACAAAACCATGCAAAAACACCAAAGAACAATAATATTCAGGGGGTGGGATATAAATGCTTAATGTTTCCAGATAGATATAATTGACTTTGGCGTAAGTCATATGTATTGAGAGAACGTCATCAGACCTTCACCTTCCCAATTACTATATATTAACTTTTGATCTTGTTAAGCACTGTTTGACTAAATTATGCAGTTCTCTAGATCTGTCTATTCTTAACACCTCTTCTATATTTATAGGTAAATTTGATGCCTGCAAATAATTTAATATTGGTATTCTCATTTGTTCATACCTCTTACATTTTAAAAAGGAATGCCTTAGAATACCATATCGCTATCAAGTTAATTAGGGAGTGTAACTGCGAAGCGATGGAACCAAACGAGATAACTTTGAACAGCTTTACCTTAACAAATTTTAACATTAGTGTTGTTTGCATACGTGTTCATTTTCATTCTGTAAAATTCTCTCCTTGTAGATTTGTTTCATTTCTCAGCTTCTGTTTCAAGTACCGGTATGCATTTTTAGATCATGGCGTACTATGCATCACGCGTAACTTACAGTTCATGAGAGACACCAGTGCGACGTGATTATGTGAATTTAGAAGAAGGTACGTGTCTTTACTGTTTTTTTTTTTTTTTTTTTTTTGTAAACCAGTACTTTCGACGATATTATGTTTATTTCATTTATAGTTTGGAAATGGATTAAAACGTAAAAATGTACATAAACAAGCTGAATGTTTAGGCCTACTGTGTGGTAGGCCATTTTGTCGCAAATAGAGTTAGGGGTAGGCCTATTGTAATAAGAGTCCTATTACGTCTTTATTTTCTAAAATGAGTGCGGTTAAGAGGTCAGCGTTAGGATTTAGAATTAGACAGAATCATACCCGCTAACTTTAAGTTAAACCCTAAAACTAAACCCTAATCCTGACCTTGTTTGCTGCAAGATGGCCGACTGCCCAAAAAAACTGTAATATGAGAGAATTAATCATAGAGAAAAATGGATACGAACTGTCTTTATGACGCTCAACTTTAATGGGTGGTATGGGCAGACCCTTTCGGGTCCATCGTTATGTTATCTATGGGATGTGTTCGTGTGGGTGCCGGGGGTATCTGAGGAGACGCAGGACAAGAATAAAGCCTTTGCTCCCTCTGGTATTATAGTATAAATGTG
This sequence comes from Oreohelix idahoensis, assembly GCA_024509875.1. Taxonomy (NCBI): domain Eukaryota; kingdom Metazoa; phylum Mollusca; class Gastropoda; order Stylommatophora; family Oreohelicidae; genus Oreohelix; species Oreohelix idahoensis. The sequence goes on along the minus strand of JAMPIV010003415.1, from coordinate 117,413 downwards.
ACACTGTGCGTGGAAACTTCATTAGGGCCTATGTAAAAATATTTGCTACAGAAACCACGCCTGCAAGAGCACACAAAATGCTTGGGCGCAGTGGTCTTACAAAATGGTCTGCTCCAGTCAAGACCCATGTGCAATTTCTATCTTCTATTTTAAGCTACTGGTAAATTAGAAAGAAGCGCCGCTTGACGGAGTGTTTAGAGCACTTGCTTCTCCATGCAAAGTTACCCTGTTGAGCGGTATCTGTATAATGTGTTCGTGATTGTTGGGGAGTTACTTCTTTCTGTGGACAGTCCAAGTAAATAGAAGGTGCTGAACTGTCTCATATCGGTGGTAGAATGAAACAAAAAAACACACACAAATAAGTAAAACGTCTTACAAAGAGAAAGGACAAGAAAAAACCTACGTTGCGGCATATCGGTGGGTACAGTTGCGGTAGTTAGGCTCATGTGTGGGGTTGAATTTCTTTAAGTGCTTGTTGCGTCTAGTGTGTTCTGTTCTTAGCTGAAAGATTGTGCTCTGCTGCACACGTTGTAGGCTGTTGATGTCATTTTTATTCTTGTGGTGAAGTGGGATGTTATAAATATTTATAGGGGACTTAGTGTACTGACTGAGATCAGCTGTGAAGGTATCTATATCTAATAAGAGTAGTGTATTATAGATAACCTTACTTGCTGCCACATATATATATATCTCAGTCAGAATTATTCTGGAATAGTGTGATGACTACGTTATATGTCTAGGGTATGTGTATGATGAAGTGTAAGTCAAAAAACCAACAGACAGATAAACAATTTAATTTATTCCACTACACGTGACAACACTGTGACACTCACATACATAAAACACTCTACAAGGATATCTTAAAGGAGTCACTGATAACTTTTCAAATAACAATATGTATTCATTGCTGTCATGAATGAATATGTGTCCTGATTCAAATACAAAGGGAACCAGGAATCACAATCAATTTTAATTACAAGTTATATGTACAGAATTTATCAATATGAATATTGTAGTGACCTATATTATTAAAAGTATCCTATGTGTGTCAGTTGTGTAGTAGTAATATGAGGTAATACTGGTTTTGTTTTGTTCAAGCTCTGTTGGTATTTGTCATCATGACTTCAATAGTTTGTCTTTATTGGAACTAGTATTGGAGATGTTCTCAGTTCCTGATATTAAAACAATTTAATTCCCCTCTTAATGTTATTTTTACAATGTCATTTTAAGATGGGGGTACATAATGTTGAGCTCAGCTGGCCACATCAGCTTATCTTGCGTGATGGCGGCAGGAAAAGACTCCTCTGCTCGATTTCTCCCCTGGGCTCTGGAGACACCTCACTGATAGCTAAATGGACCAAGGAGTATGCTGTCCGACTCTGGATTCAGCAAAGCTCTGACCAGGTGCTGCTAAATACCATCAAGACCACGGTCCCTGAAAACAAGAAGGATGTACCTTCTACTTCATAACTAATTGATACTCTAGTTCTACACTGAGCACAATACACCACAAACATTGAGTTCAGAGCGTTAGGCCAACTGTCAGCTTCATCTGAAATACTTTATACCAGTATTAACCTCCTTAATGGTTACTACGCCTCTGCACTTCCAGCATTATTTCTTTCTAGTCAATCATCTAGGTGTCAGTGTACTGTTTGGCCATTCCATGCCGTTTTACTTTCCTCCGACACCTTCTGTTCAGGCTGGAGCATTATAGGCTTTACATCATGTTTGCTACTGAACTACACATATATACAGGCATAAATTAACAATTCACATTCAATTTTCATTAAAAGATACTGAATGTTTCAAGCTTACCACAATTCATAGAATAAAACACAGATACGTTGACTAGCAATGAATTCTGGCACAATTACTGGCACAAATTCCCATCTGCTTATGTTCCAGGCTTTTATTTAGCAAAAATATGAGCTGGCTTCAACGCACTGTTGCTTTATCAAGCTTATTTGAACTAGTGGTCTCGAACTAACGCTCCTAAGTGATTATATCAGCGAGTCTGGCCAATGGAGCCACGTTTCGACAAGTGTTTGAAAAAATGTTACCTTCCTACGTCTCCCCTAACAACCAAAGATAGTATTTATAGTCCGACCAATCGTGTTTAGTCTTATATTTGTTGCGCTCCAATCAATTTGGAGTTTACATGGTAGGCTATTTCTGTACGTAAGGTTTTTTCAAACACGTTATAAAAAAAATTTTATGAGCAGAAATGATTTCATGCTGTCAGGCATCCCCAATATTTTATTTTGGTTATAACTTGTTAATTCCTAGACTATTTGCGTAACGTTTTACATATTCTTTGTCAGCAAGCCCTAAGGAACCCAAATATACAAATTTAAAAGAGCTAAGTGGCTGCGTTCAAAATATGCAATTTCTTCTACCTCCTGTTTCGAAGATGTGCTGTCTGGGTACTGTAATGTTTTCAAACGTAAACCCATCTAATGTTATCTTTTCTAATAAGCGTTTTTCGTGATTTTAAAACCTAACTCTGGGAAGGTTAGTGTTTTTATCACTGTCCGTCCAAAAAGTTAGTGCATGTGGCCTTACACGCGTGATAGTAGTAAGTGTGTATCGCGTTACGCTTGTTGGGGTGGCATTAATAGCGAGACGCGTGTTCAATTTTGCATGCGTTCGGCTTTCTGCCTCTCCCCTCTCTCTATCCTTTAGTCCATCTGTTCGTTCGTTTTGGTAACGTAATATAATTAATGTTAGGATTAATTTAGGTCATTACGCATTGTGCCTCTCAATGTTTTTGCAAGAAATACAGCACACGTTTCATTGAAGAAAGCGGGTAATAATATAGTAGGCTTTTACTATCAACGTGAAAGCGTTACAATTTGCAGACGAAGCATAAAACAAGGGGGATTTCGAGTACATTCCTTGTGACAGCACTGTTATTTTACCATTGCTCTTTTCTGTATTAGAATTTATTTGTTAGGCTTTATATTTACCTGATAATTTATATATGTGGATTAGAATATTTCACGACAATTCTGACTGGTCATTTCTTTATACATGGCGCGTCCTTTTGCTCATCGGGTTAGCCATTCCTCTTAGAAGCTGTTTTGAAGTATTAGTAAGGCTCAGTGACTCCCAAATGGGGCTGTACCGCCTCCTGGGGGGGGGGCGTTGGGAGGACCTGGAGCGATAAGGAAAAAGGGGCGTCGGTGGGCGTTCAGTAGTAAGGGGTTTGTCAAGCTAAATTCAACAATATTACTTAGTATATCACTTACATGTAAAAGCGTTTTGATTATACAGGGTCCTGACGTGAGTGCGTAAAAGGAGAACGTAGCCTGAACAATCCCTAACTCGCTGCTTCCCCACCCCCTTCAAATTCGTTCGTCCCAGTTTCTCACACACTTTATAGCAAACGTTCCCAACCTGGAGTACGAAGATTAGGGGTTACCAGCAGCTTGTCATGGTGTATAGGGAATATCTGATAATTAACATTATCCTATTCAAATATTACGCAGCAATGTTAATGAAAATAAAACTTGGTGGATTTGAGAGACAACATCAATGAATCGTGAAAGATGGGAAATAGAGGGGGCGCTGAGTTTGTTCTCTGGGAGCCAAACGGGCGGTGACCCGAAAAAAGTTAGGTTTAGCTGTCTGCAAGTTGGCTGGAGTGTTTATTTGAACCATGCTTGCGCCTAGTTTTGCTAGTCTGGCTACTTTTTCGTTGCATAGTGTTGCTGTGTATCCTACTATCCACTGGAAAGTGACTCTGATGTTGTGCATAGTTAGCAGAATGTCAATCGTTTCAGCCAGCTATATTATTTCTTTATTTTCAGAGATAAAGTTGAACTAGGACAGGTCATGATGTATTATGGAACACAGATAACACAACTCAGACCCGCATATGTGGAAATAAATATGCCAAAAATAAAGAACATGAAATACAGTATCGTCATAGCAGCATTCATTAATCGCAAAGATTAATTAGTAACACATAATGTCATCTTGAACGTTCTCTCAGATCAGGGTTTCTTAACATTTTAGTGTCATGGACCCCTTTGATTGTCCGATGAAGACTATGGACTCCTTCTTGGGAAAATGTACATAAAAACATAAAAAATAACTTTACATGTTAAATGTTATGTTACATATAAAGACCCTTTAGAAAACATTCATAGACCCCGGTGGACCACAGGTTAAGAAACCTAGTTTTAGATACAAACAGAGAGTAGGAAAGTTATTTGGGTGACTGTCCATAATTAGTCTGGGTCGTTTTCCCCGGTCCTATATTCTATAGTTGCGCGAAGTGTCGTGACAATGACCACTGTCCACGAAGCACTATTTTTGTGTGGCGCTGAGTTGGTGGTATGGTTAGTCAAGATTCACTCCCCTAGCGAGGGGATGGCGCTGATCGGGTGGTTCTTTCTGTTCTAAAACTTTGTTGCTGTCTAGTTTTCTACTTCAGTATTTCTTACCAGTGTCTGAGACATACCCATTTTGGCGTATTATTTACTGGGCTTTCTTTTGATGGAATGGTGGGGAAACAATTAAATAAAATAAATATTACTCCACTTTATTTTTCATGTATGTGTGTTTTTTTTAAAACTAAGTTCTAACTTTTTGCCATTCTGTTTTGTTCGTCTGTCCTTGATGAATTCCTTGTTGCCGCAACGTAGGTTTTTCTCGTCTTTTGTCTTAGTAAGGCGCATTACCTTTTTCATTGTTCCCCCTCCACACCACCGTCTTACTGCAGGTTTATTTCCTTATATGACTTTCTTTTGGCAGTTTTAAGTTTACGACGAATTTTATTGTGTATACAGGATCCAGAGTGTAACAGAATGTGCAAGACTCGGCACCACCTGCCCGTGTTGCTGCTACATTGCTTCCTGCTGGTTTCAGTAACTCCTGATGATTGCCCATACAAGGTTTCAGTTTTAATATTAACACTTCATAAAGAGCAATAAGCATTACAATCATTCAATCATCATCATTTTAGTTTGAATGTAACCACCCACTGCAACTGGTCTACCCTTGAGGAAGTCTACGTCAAGCATTCACATACTCTTGTAGGGAGGGAAACTTTCTTTGGCTATTGGTTTTATATAATGCGGTTGCCAGGCCCATAACCAATCTCATATTAGTCGCCTGATACGACATGCCTGTGGGTGCACTATGCCTATTATTTCTTTGCCTTTTCAGAGACCACAAGGAAATACATTGGCCATTACAATTATTACCCACATACATTTATAATTTGTGAGGTTATTGTCCATATACATTTATGGACCTTACAGTTAAAGGCCAAAATAACGTATAATTCTTAGCGTTGGTGCATACACAATATTGTAATGTTCATGGTACGTTCGTTAAATTTTTTTCTGTTTTTCACTGCTCTCCGATATTACTTTGCCATTCCTTTTACGTGCTACTTCTTCCAGTATTCGATGTTTTCGCTTTCATCGTTCACGGTTTTCTTATCACATCTTGTCACACTTTCAACCAACCGCTCTCTCCTGGCTATTTTCTACTTCGTTGTCGGCGACGCGCAGCAAAGGAACAAACGTGCCAAATTGATTTTCGCTCATCGCCAGCTCCAGACGGAGTAAGAGTCTACACTGAGCGACATGCCTGTTGTTAACCAGACTTTTTGTCTGGGGGAAGATGCACGAAACCTTGATGTCGCACGATAAGGTGCTAGTCGATGCTAATGTCAATGACAAACTTGGTAAACAAAATTAAGACATGGACAGGGATGTAATAATTCCGACAGATGGACTTTGTTGTGATAAACATTTACAAGAAAATATCATCTTGGAGGAGATTATAATGTTAGATCTATGAAGTGGTGAGTTGTAAACATGACGAATACAAACGGAAGTAGCAAGACCTTACACGGGGGTCGGAGTGGCTAAGCGGTATGGCGTCCGCCCCGAGTTCTAGAGGTACCGGGTTCGATTCCCAGTTGAGTGAATATAATTTATGGAAAAAAAAAAATTTCAGAACATAATGATCCTAATGATGTCATCCTCCCCCCTGGTCTCCTGGGTAGTGATGCCTAACCTTCTCGGATAAGGGCGATAAAATATGAGGTCCCGTGTGCACGTTTCGCACGTGCAATTAAACTAGCTATAAAGCAGTCACCGCCCCGTGCAGTGGTGGTTCATGAAATCATCATTCTATACACTGAGGTTGCCAGCCCAAATAACTAGGACATCCATTAACGATTTTCACATATTAAGAGCAAACACTGTCTTACCCCACATTGGTTTGTTTTCACCTGCTCTAATCTCAGCAAATCTGTGCCGCATCAAGAAAAATGTGATTATTATCACCTACAAGGAGTGTCAAATATCTGACCAAATCAAATAACTTCTACTTAACAGAGAATGAAAGAAAGAAAGTGCGACAACTAGAAAGTGCGCAATAACATCAGCACCGCAAATGTAACTGATTACTGCCGTAGTGAAACAGAGATCGAGAGGGGCCGCCCCATTCTGTCACACCAAGTAAAGATGGTTTCGCCATATGTGACGTATAACGGAAATATATCCTACTGTATCCGACAGCCTTTTGTAACCTCGTGGCATTCTAAGATTCGTTAGCAAAGTCAAACGTTTGACAGATTGCATTACTCACCTAAAATCTACGCCTCTTTTTCCTGAGACGTAAACAAACAGACAAATTACCTACTTCCGCGACATGCCAGTCCTAACGGGGAGCTAATCTGGTTTGTTTACTTAAGTTTCTCACGCCAGCTGATCTGTCAATCATTAGACACCAGACAGATGCACGTGGAAACATCGGAAATTATTTTTTTTTAAAGTAGCCGCACGGGCTCAAACAAATTCCCCGAGAATCCTTTGATGTTCGTACATACAGGGAACGATAACTCTGTGATCTCGAGAAACGGGAAAATCTTGGAAGGAAGCCCGTTACACGGTTTAAGTCTCTGTTGTCGGTTACCAACGCCGAATAGAGCCACCGTGGAAACCCTGTTATCGTAATGAGAGCCTTTTGATGTTGGTCAACCAGCGCTCGACGAGAGAAACGGTGGCCGGTTCAGAGGACCTTTCATCTAGGAAATGTAGTTTCAGATTTCTCTGCTAGGAAACAGAGTGTGAAAATTAACATCCTCTAGAGATCTAAAAAACATGATGGTATATAAACTGCGTCTTTCCAAAATCAGTTATCAGTGTCGCTCAGAATTTTTCGGAGAGTCTAAACACGGTATCTAGAACCATTGGGGATAGATGTGTTAATAGTTTTCGTGGTGATTTTATTCTGGATTTCTGGTAATATAAATTTGTGCTTAGCGTATTAAAGTGTTAAAGGTTTATCATCTTAAATTCACTGTGATTTTCTAGGTGTTAGAATCAGTGGAAAATAACGTGTAGCTAGTTGTGTACCAGTTGTTCAGTAATGATAATTTCTCCACCCACTATCACACAGAAAGATACGGTTTAGCTGACTGAATTAATACACTAGCGCGATGAATAATTGACGGAATAGAACTCACGTTTATTTCATTTTGTGTAATTTAGTAAGTGACTGTTGTTTAAATATCATGCGACTAAACAAACCGATGCTGACTCTAATAGCTATTTAGCGGCAGGCGATAATGGTTAAAGTGCGCGTATGGATAAATTAAATAATAAATGACATTGTACGCTGATTGTTAGCGAACGCAGAATGAGCGGGGAGGGCACATACCTTCACCTGATCTAAAGACGCTGCGCTAGAAAAAACTGACCGGGTAGGAATAGGCTAGAGACACCGTGTGCTTATATGTAGATATATATTAGTAGCATTTTTTCATAATGTTTCTCCATCCTTAGGCATGACCTGATCAACGGCGACCAGCGGTTTTTTTATTTGGCTTTATTTTGGTCTATATTTTGGTCCATTGTGGTCTAAGTTGGCTTTTTCTCCATTTACTGATTGCATTAAAGTTGTCTTCTTTTGGCTTACGCGTCTCCAAGTTCAGTTGTGAACAGGACCGACCACATGGACTAACTGACATTTTAATAGTAAATTTAACTGGACTATAAACACCAGAAATTATTTATGCAATTTTATCAGCCCACTGGGGTGTGAAAGATAAAACATTTCTCCTGACTTTTGGCAGTCGTTTTTATCGGATTTATCCAGCAAGTTACGCTTTTTCAAAATCGGCACTCACCACAGAGACAGTCGATAGGATTTACCATCATCATCAATTAACAATAATTAACAGTTTTTAGCAATCAGATGTTTTCCTACTGTTTACTGTGAACACCAGATCTCAGAGAGTATCGGCATTAACTATTCAAGGTGACATTGTATATCCAGGAATCAACCACCAGATTAGGCGTCCCCCTTATAAAATTTAATTATTAATGAAGGGACTGGGGCCCAATTCGGAAGATAAATACTCTGGACCTTATATACATATTCATGGATGTTACGTCCAAAAGATTGTTTCACCAAGAATAGGGTAAGAAGCGAGATTGTGTGGCCACTTATGACAGAGAGAGAGTGAAATATTTTCTTTAGTACACGAAACATTGTATCATCTGCACTTTGTTTGACTATTGTTTAATTTTATTGGATAACGTTTAGTGGGAACTGTGTTCTTTCTTTACTGTCTATACTGTAACCTAGTGCTAAACTTTTAACCTTTTGGGGTTATTTACTTGTTGGGTTCTTATCTTCTCAATGAGGGGAGGGCACAGGTATTCTGTTATTTTTCTATATATGTAATTCTGATGTATTTGATTTTTCTCTTTTAGATATTCGATGTTGTAAAGATAAATGATAATAAACAACAAAAGAACTAAAGTTTGTGTGTTGGTCAGACCCATACTCAAATTTACCATAGTTTTTCACGTTTGTGTGTCTTGTTGTCACATAGCTGTGTGTGAGTGTTTAGTGTAACTTATATTTCCAGATATAGGGAGGTGCAGGTGTGTACACATTGACAAATATGTATTACATACACATGGAGCGACAAACATGGCTCGTTATTCACAGCTAATTGTTAATTCACTAAACTCCAACACGTAGATACGATATCCGACGACTTTATGTCACAAACTTGAGTATAACACAATAACACAGGCAGACTGGCGCTTTGGCCATAAATCATCACATAAGAAAAGCACAATGTATGATGTGCATAATTAGAACAGCATCTCATGGAACGAATTTCACAATATCTTAATATATTTCCTATTTTTCTTCAACCATTTCGCCTTCACTCTCCACGTAATCTCTCCTCGCTCTAATCTCTCTCTCGAATGACTTTTTACCCATGACCCTTTTCACACCTGACCAGTCTTCACCACCACTTCGCTCACAACAACTCAGTCATGCCCGTGAACTCGACATTAGCGCTTACTGCTACTACTGCATTCATACCCGCAGTCAACCTTAACATTCACTCACTATAACTCACAACTTACATAAACATATCTAGCTCCCACCGGAGCATGAGTACTGACATTCATTCTATAAACCGTTCGTGACAATTACCCTTTAGCTCCGCAGGGAGCATAGTCCTTTAACAAACGCTTATCGTCTGCTCAGTGTCGTTCATTGTCTCCCTTGTCATTTTCATTTCTGTCTCCAGCTTTCTTCTCCGTGTTTTTTTTATTTTAGTGGGGGGGGGGGGTGTCCCTCCACTTCTCTTACTGTGGAGATTCCAGAGCTAGTAGTGATGTCATTCTCCTTCTCCGTGTGTGTGTGTGTGTGTGTGTATGTTTGTTGTTTTTTGGGTCTAGCTCTTCTATTACCCTGAGAATTCCAGAGCAGCGAATGTCTCGTAGGGCGTCAGTAGTTTTCCTTATTGTTTGTCCTGTCCAGCGGCAGTCATGTTTTGTTGCACTGGCAGCTCTCCTGATTCTTATCCTCACGTCTGCAATGAGCTCTTACTGACTGTAGTGAAATTGACAGAGATACAACGGTAAAATACCTCCAAAGATAACATTTAAGGATAAAAACATAATGCGTAGGCTGCGAATAGTACATGATCGCCTAGACCGCGGGTCATCATCCTCCATAATAATTGACTTGCTAGACAGGAGGGGAACGGCGGATCAAAAAGGAAAAAAATACGACTGGAAAGATTGCGTGAGACTAGAAAGGTTAAGGAGACGCAATTGGGGGGGAAACGGAGAAAAGTCACGTTTCCCAAGTTGACATAAAAAGTAAGCAACTCGACAGAAGGGACCATAGATATGTTACGCCACAGTCATTTATTGGACGCTTTTGCAATACCAAGCCCTTGATTTGAATTCAGCGGCTAAAACGCAGATGTTTGGAATATTACAAAATTTAAAAAGTATTTTTTTCTTAATATTAATGTTAGGAATATAAAAATTAGCTGGCCGGATGGCCTATTCTGAGCAGTGAACTAATATGTTCTTAATTTTACAGACGGATAGATAATATTGAAGATAATGACAAAAGACAGTGTTGTTCACATCAGCGACGGACTGTATTGAATCTAAAAGTGTCGCTATTTGCACAAAAAAACACGACCTCGAGACGCAGGTGTTCAAATCTACTTAGTATGGAAGAGACGGGATATTGTGGTGGCTGTGTCTAAAAATAACTTTTAACGACAAAATTTTGGAGGGGAGAGAAAGGTTGGTTCAAAAATCAAGTACATTTTTGTAGAAACACAAGTAGAGACGGACAGACTAACAGATAAACATCCATACTTGACTGAAGCATGACTGAAATGACTTTAGTGTAGGAAGTTTGAAATTCAAAAAAATCTAGGCAGTGATTGGCCACAGACAAGCATATTGTCGGCGCTTAGACGCGGATTTGGGGTCATTTCTCAATAGTTGTTCAGTGATAGACACAGATTTTAAAGTGTGGTGATTTCCATATGAAAGAAAGGGAAAGAAGTTTAGGGACGCCGTACTATAGCCAGCAGCTCAGCTGAGTTTTGCTAGCAATTCTGTGTTATTTATTCATAATCTGGTAAGATTGAAATTATTTCTTTATATATTTTGAATATTGTTTCATGTTTGAGTGATTTGATACTGCCATATCGAAATCTAGCCTTACAAACAAGTAGGGATTTGCTCTAGACCCCCCGCCCAAGTCAGGGTCTAGGGACCAACAATATACATAAACTCCAGCAAGGGTTAGGCAAGAATTCCCACCATTTTCTGGACACTGTGTGATGAGGCCACCCCAACAGCACAAACATTAACTATCCTCCCAAGTAGATGACTACTAGAACATTTTAATAAAACTAACTAGTATAGTACATATATATGTACACTATTGCATTTATGATATAATATTCCATGCATTTCTTTCATAATCTCTAAATCCTTATAAGTTCTGGTCAACCTAAAAAATTGATCCAGAACAAAATAAATGTAATATAATTTTATCAAAAATTTTACACACGTGAGTTAGTTCAGTGTATTTTAACATTTATTAATATTATTAGTCTTGTTAAATATCTGTGGGTATATCTATAACCTATTACACCACACTACATATCATAACCCTAGACACTTTACGTAGCCACATTCATTAAAAAAAAATTAAGTGTGAGGTCGTAGTGGTAGCAAGAAAGGCCTTCTGACAATTCTCAACTACATTTTATCTCAGGAGCCTTCACAGCTGGCCTCATACAATTACATTTAGTAATATCACCATCATACAATACCATCAACACCACTACACTGACTTAAACTGATTCCGTACGCAAGATCTTTTAAAAGATGCAGAGGCCGACCGCTGTGTCGGCAAGATATTTTAAAAGACTCTGATTTATTCTGCCCAGAGCTGAAAGTAATTACGTACTGAATCAGTTTTAAATAACGTAGTGCTAGCTCTTTATTGTTCTCAACAACTGAAATTTATAGCAGTCACAGTATTTGTTCTTTTAATCTATTTCTTCTTATAGCTTTTCATTTCATATTGGTTTTTTTAAATCTTTTTTGTGTGTGTAACTGGCGTCTCCCGTGAGGTTTTCAGTTTTATTTAATTGTAAAACAGAAAGGCTTACATTTCGTTTGTGCCTTTTTACCAGTGTCGTTCAACACTGTTGCATCAGTTCTAATTTGAACTCGACAAAATGCAGTAGTCACTGAGAACATCTAAGTAGTTCCCATGGGTCGCTGAGGAGTCCACAAGAATAGAATTACTCCATTCTCATGCGAGTCGTAAGAGGCAACTAATATGACGCTACTTTTTTTTGGTTGGCAATTTCATCATGTAATACAAATTGCAACAAAAACCGTCGCCGCAAGTGCACATGAATGCTAGTAAGGGGACAACCTGCAGTTGCTCCTTAAGAAGTTAAAATGGAAATAAATGAATGAAGGAATGAACGAACGAGTAAATGAATGCGTAAATAAATGGAGAACACTTCCTCAATTCATGCACTGAACGGGAACTTTAGGATAACCAGTAGTTTTTTTTCTGCAATCAACTGTGGAATAACTAAGCTGGGAGGTCAAAGTGAACCTGAACATGAACGGTAGTAGAGGAAGCCACATCAACCGAAGACTTGTGGGCGGAAGTGAAGTAAATGGCCCAAAATAGGAATCGGTGACGGGCAAAAATAGTGGCATTATCTACGCCAGGGAGTGAAAAGTGACGATGATGATGGTGACAATGATGATGATAATAATGATGACTGGTGCGTTTCTGTCAACAGAGAATGAGACATATAAATTGTCAAAGAAAAATACAAGTATAAATAAAATGTCAAACGCAGGCAGAAGTGACGTACGTACTGATTTCAGAACTCACATTCCCACAGATGACCACACATTCCTTGCATGCAAAGAATTATAGCTGATAAAGTGAATATTCACACGAACACTTTGCTATCAAAGTTAAAAATGAACAACATCTAAGGCACAGAAGAGAAAGAATGGCATTCATGAGACGCGATATCTGAGGAAGAACTGCAAAAGACGTTTTAAGGGGCAGAACAAAAGATACTAGGAAAATTACGTTAACAACATCGTGTGTCAGCAAAAAAGTCCAATTTAAAAAATATATATTTAATAATAATACTAGCAATAATCCGTCTAAATTGACAGGTTTTTAATTATAGTGCATTGTTTCTGTTACATGTATTACAGACAGTACTATTACTACTGTGGTCATTTCATTGCAGGCGACCGTCATTAGATATTTGTAGTGAAAATTATATGGATGTATTAAATATGAAAACATGGAGTAACCTTCCTAAATGACATGTGGAGCAGTAATAATGATCTAATGGACCGTAAATTGACTAAATAACTAACATTTCTTTTATGACAACATGTCTCGTAATTGTTCGTGCATCTTTTAAAATCTTGACTTTCCATAATCAAACTGTTCATGCACACCATCATTTGCGCACTTTTCTATTTTCGGGAGAGTACATATAAGGGAAACAATACAATTATTGTCTAACTTTCAACCACAGTTGCACACCTTAGCTGTGGTTGAAAGTTAATGTCTTCTTCTTCTTCTTCGATCCTTAACCACCGACCGTCAAAGCAGTCAGTGACCATCACGCCTAGTGGCGTCTTGTAGGGCAACAACAAATTGATTCCACTTTGCACGGTCGGTGGCCATCCTTCGTACAGTGCCCCAACTCTGGTTCATTCTTTGCATCTCAGCCTCCACAGTCCTCCGCCAAGTTGTTTTTGGTCGGCCTCTCTTTCGCTTTCCTTCAGCGGTCCAAAGCATAGCTGTTCTTGTGATGGCATCGGGGTCTCTTCTGAGGACATGACCAACCCAGCTCCAGCGTCTGCCAGCTATGATGGTGTGCATGTCCTCTTGCTTGCTACGAGTAAGCAGATCTTGGTTGGTGATGGTATTCGGCCAAAAGATGCGGTGAATTTTTCTTAGGCATGTTGTGTGAAAAGAGGACAATTTTGACATTTCCTTCTCTGTGACTCTCCAGCATTCCGCACCATAGAGAAGCACAGAAAGCACGCAACTCTGGTATAATCTTAATTTTGTGCTTGTGCTGTATTGGGAGGACTTCCAGATGTTATTTAGGCTAAAGAAGGCTGTTCTTGCCTTATTCATTCTGATGTTGATGTCTTTGCCTGCCCCACCGTCTGGTGTTACTATGCTTCCTAGGTATGTGAAGGTATCTGTCTGTACCAATTGCTGATTCCTTACTGATATGGGCTCAGGGTTGTTCACATTGAGCGTCATGACCTCAGACTTCTTTAAATTGATGTTCAAGCCCACCTGCTGGCTAAATTTATTAAGTCTATCCGTTTTTTCCTGGATGTGTTGATGTGAATGTGCCAGCAGTGCAATGTCATCTGCTTATTCCAGATCTTCCAATGTAGAAAATGTAGTCCATCTTATTCCTCTTGGACTGCCCTCTGTTGTCTGGCGCATCACCCAGTCTATGAGAAAGTTAATGTACTCTCTCGAAAATAGAAAAGTGCGCAAATGACGGTGTGCATGAATGTGACCGACCGACCGACGTACTTACGGCGTGAATTATGGTATTGGATGGTACAAACACCTTTCCTCATCATCTTCTTCTTCTGCTTTTTTAGATTACCAGAGATTTGAGTTTTCGCTCTTTACTCTTTTGTAGGGGAGGGGGATGAGTTTCCGAGCTGTTTTTTAAACCCAGAGGACTTCCCCACCCCAGCAGGCTCAACATTGGTAACACATACCTGATTGTTATGAGTAATATCATAACATACGCTTCGACTTCGACTAGGCTTGTTTATGGACTAGCTTGTTGATAGTACGTTTCCTGGGTTACTCCCGGAAGTACGTCATTGTCTTTTGGGACAATTTTTGTGCAGACGGCTTAGCCGGCTTGACTTAGCAGAAGTGAGCGATACTGCTTGGCATTCCGTTAGTGTTCTTCAAAGTGTTTGGGCATATATATGGTCCAGGAATGTGTAATCTTACAGAGTTTTAAAGCTCTACTTCATTTAGCTCACCCACAATGCTGAGTTGGGTTGAGGCTTCCTATATTTATAATTGGAAGCTGTGTATGCTGAATTTGGATGAAAGTGAATTGGCACATTTCGGATTAAAGTCTGCATGATACCGTGAGGACAGCGTGTTCATGACAAGACGAGATAGCGACGCTTAAGACTGGCTATGCTATGCCATGCTCTTATTTATATAATGGATGATTAACGTGGAGCTGTGGACTGTCATTAAATACTTGTATTAACGTCCAACCTGGCCTTCAGTGTTCGAAGATCAGGTATGTGAAGAAAAACTGTGTAAAAAAACTAATACCGGCATATCTGCATGCCTTTTAAAGTGTGAAAAGGAGGGACCTTCTCAGCAGTGTTGAACCTACACACTACGATATCAATATATAAAATGGACCCATAACAAATATGCTTCAATGGACGTGTAACGGGATCCTTTACATTTTTTTATTATAAGCCATTAACACCACACAATGTGCTACAGGAAAATGGGGTGTCCGAGAGGATGGTACACAGATAATGAAGCAGAAATCCTAAAGAAACATGAGATGACTTCAGATTTAAAATATAAACAAATATAGGTAAGCGTTGGTTGGTTTAACACAGAAATAAATCATGAAGAAACCCAAGGTTGAGAGTGATAAATAAATTAACGAATATTGGTAAATAGCAGGCGCTCGTAAGACAGAACGAAGGAGGATCAATCACAGCTATCCTTTATTGTCCATCTTCCTCCACAACCTACTCGGTACAATTAGTTCAGCCTTTGTGTTATTTTGGCTTATACTTGCTAATAAGAATGTTATATAGATGACTCTATAAATGCCTGGGTCGTTTCCAGGTCCTATATTCAATAGTTCAGTATAGTGTCGTGAAAAAAATTACTACGGCCAATGATACACTATTTTGAGGTGCTTAGATGGCTGTGTCTTTTCACGATTCACTCTCGGATCGAGGCAATGGCGTTGTTCAGATGGTTCTTGGTTCGATTCCGCGTGGAATTTGCTACTATTGTTACTTTTCTTTTACGTGGTGTCCTCCTTGTTGTCTTACTAGTGTCGGTTAGCTATCAATATTTGTTTATTTATTACTCGCATGCCTCGGATTTCTTTAATTATTTATTTCCTATATGATTGTGGCACCTCACGCAATAACTGAAACTGCCCCACCCTAGTGCGCTTAAGGGAAAGAGCTCCAGCAATGTTCGACCGCACGTATGATACTTTTAGTATTTTTGACGATAAAATACGTATTATACGCGTATGGTAAAACTTCCGTACGTTAAAATACGTTGCATCACTGCGTCAAATGACCATTTTTCTGTAAATCTGAACGTTTTAACACATGTTCGTCTAGAAACTCAAGCTGTACTTTAAATAAAACATATATGTATGATATTTACCTTTAAAGTGTCAGCAAAACTCTTGTGTTACATAAAGATAAACAACTTGTTTTCCTAAACATTATGCACCGATGATGTAATGTCAGGCTATACCCATAGAAAGCGCCCCATGTCAAACTTACGCCTATTAATTTAACGTATAATAACGTATTATACGCGTATTTTATCTTTTTGCCATAAAGTACGTATAATACGCGTATTTTATTCTTAGACGAACATTAAGTAAGGTCGAACATTGCGCTACAGTGAAATGCTTTTTTCGTTATTAATCACACTATTTTAATGAAAATGCACAGATTTAACCTATGTCAATCATATGTATGCATAATGAATAGTTTAATGGTATTGCATAATTGGTTGCCGTGGAAACTGTGGCTGTATTTGATTCTATTGTACTCTTTCAATTGGCTAAGGCTTTTTAATTGATTAAGCTGTCAATACCAGATTTTAAAATGTGTATCATTACATTTTAAAACTTATCAGATTGGATTTTTGATAATTGAAGTAAATCCTGAGATATAGAACTTAAAAGATTGTATTTAATCGTTGAGGAAGTTGAGGGGAACTGCGGTAAGACGTGGAGTACAATGGATGGGTTTGAAAAAAAATCGAAAAAAGGTGAGTCGTCTTACGAGGACAAAAGACAAAGAAAGTAGTCTACGTTACGGCCACAAGGCCTTCGTCAGGAAAAGAAAGAAAGTGAAGGCTAGATAGGAGACATAAGAACTTAAATGAATATAAAAATAAATATATAAAAATAAATAAATAAAACCTAGGTACTTCCCTGAAGGCGAAGCATCCTATCACGCTTGGCTGAAAGGAAGTGACTTTTGACCCCGGATGTACACAATACATACTAAAAAACTAAAAAATACCCCAATGTAATAAAAGTGGGGACTGGAAATAGAAGAGGAAATATTATGGAGGATGGCATAAAAATAGAAGAATAGGATAAGAGTGGAAAGAGTCAAAATATAGCAAGAGAGGAAAGGGTGGCCTCAGACAAAGGTATGGAAAGTGTTGAGACCGGCTGGTTTTAGACACCCCATGCGGTGGATAAGACGGTTCTCAAGCTAATAACAGAGAACAGACGTCTAACAAGAAAAGACGGTAGGAGCGGTCTGCTGAGAGTCGGATAGAGGAGAAAGTAGTACTCTCAGCAGACCGCTCCTACCGTCTTTTCTTGTTAGACGTCTGTTCTCTGTACACCTCTATTCCCCACTCTGATGGTCTCCGAGCTCTTCGGTTTTTTCTTGACCAACGCACTTGCCCTTCTATATCCACTGTCACCCTTCTCCGTCTTGCTGAACTGGTCCTTCAACTGAATTCCTTTGAATTCAATGGTGTTTTTTGACCAAATTAGTGGTGTTGCCATGGGAACGAAGATGGGTCCTAGCTATGCCTGCCTGTTCATGGGCCACTTGGAGCATCAGATATGGCAACAATACTCCGGTCCTTTCCCCGGGTTTTACCGCGGATATATCGATGATGGCATAGGCCTCACAGATATGTCTGAGACTGATTTATATCGCTTCATCGACTTTGTCAACCACTTTCACCCCACCATCAAGTTCACTCCCCTCGTCTCCACAGTATCTGTCAACTTCCTTGACATTACTATTTCTATCACGCCCTCCGGCCTTAATACCTCAGTACACTACAAGCCGACAGATGCCCACAGCTACCTCCTGTATACCTCTTCTCATCCTCGGGCCTGTCGTGACTCCCTTCCTTTTTCACAACTTCTCCGCCTCCGCCGTTTGTGCCAAGACGACGATGACTTCCACTTCCGAGCAAATGAGATGTTGGATTTCTTCCGTAGCAGACTTTATCCGGAACATGTTCTCACCTCTGCTCTCCAACGTGTGCTCCCCATCTCTCGTCAGGAGGCCCTCATACCTCACTATAAATCCACTTCAGATAGAGTCAAATTAATCTTGACCCATCACCCTCACAGTACTGCTGTCAGACAGATCCTTTTCCGCCACCTCCCTATCCTCCAAGCAGAGCCTGCGACCCAAGAAGTATTCGGTGAAGCACCTTTGGTGGCATATAGACGCGACAAGAACTTGAAGGATCTTCTTGTTCACAGCCGTCTCCCAAAGGAGAATGCCACTCACTTTGGCACACTACCCTGTGGTCGGACACGATGCAACACGTGCAAGTATGTCATCTCAACCCAGAAGGTGTCCTTTCCTAAGGCTACGTACACCATCACTAGTAGCTTCACGTGTGAATCGCGTAATGTCATTTATACGATCATATGTAAACGTTGTTGCAAAACCTATATTGGCCAAACAGGCAAACGACTTGGGGACAGATTCAGCCAGCACTTGAATGACATCTCTCAGCAAAAGTTCACACCAGTTGCCACACACTTCACTGGTCCTGACCACCATGGTCCCATCGACATCCAGGTAACTGCGATCCGATCCTGCTCCTCTGACACTGCCAGCCGAGAACAGCTTGAGAACCGTTTTATCCACCGCATGGGGTGTCTAAAACCAGCCGGTCTCAACACTTTCCACACCTTTGTCTGAGGCCACCCTTTCCTCTCTTGCTATATTTTGACTCTTTCCACTCTTATCCTATTCTTCTATTTTTATGCCATCCTCCATAATATTTCCTCTTCTATTTCCAGTCCCCACTTTTATTACATTGGGGTATTTTTTAGTTTCTTAGTATGTATTGTGTACATCCGGGGTCAAGAGTCACTTCCTTTCAGCCAAGCGTGATAGGATGCTTCGCCTTCAGGGAAGTACCTAGGTTTTATTTATTTATTTTTTATATTTATTTTTATATTCATTTGCTCCTGGGTCGACCCAGCCCCGAATGGGTACCAGAGCTACTCTGGGAAGGTTAAGGCGGCCGGCGTGATGCCGACCACATCACCCCTCGTGTGCCGACGGTCAAGATAATATGGGCCTAACACCATATTCCCAATATGCCTCAATGGGCGTGTAACGGGTTCCTTTACCTTTTCTTATATTCATTTAAGTTCTTATGTCTCCTATCTAGCCTTCACTTTCTTTCTTTTCCTGACGAAGGCCTTGTGGCCGTAACGTAGACTACTTTCTTTGTCTTTTGTCCTCGTAAGACGAATCACCTTTTTTCGATTTTTTTTTCAAACCCATCCATTATTTAATCGTTGATATCACATATTGCAGCTAGATGGAGTTACTTGTATTTCAATATTTCTAGTTATGACTTTAGCAGCAATTAACAGCAGTTACCCAGTTCTTTATGTTTGTTTTTCTTCTACACTTGAACGCCCTCCAACATTTAAACATAATGGACACCAAAATTCTGGACTGGAACATCGGAGCCATGGCGCACATTGGCCAAACTTTACAGACGCTTAATCTGGAAAACGTCGGGCTCACCACTTGGCCGGTTTGGGTTCAGTTCTTCTCTCGTTTGAACGAGTTGAACATGGCAGTAGGTAGCGTCAGTTCCATTCCAGACAATGCATTCGACAAATTGACCAGTAGCTTGATGACTGTGACTCTAAACAATAATAGCTTCAGCTCTGTTCCAAAAGCACTTTCAAAGCTAAAGAACGTAATAACATTAGATTTGCATGGCAATAAAATCTCTAACATTACCTGGCTTCCCCAGTCCATCCGACTAACCGATATAGCACTGGATAATAACAACATATCCGACGCTAACCATCTCAGCAGCGTGCTGCGCTCTTACGCCGACAATTTGGCGTCTGTAACTCTGTCATCCAACCAGTTGACAGTCATTCCTGATTTGTCTTTTCTGACTAAGATATCAAGCTTCGATCTTTCACATAATCGAATATCAGATCCAAACTCGGGTTCTGTTCCAGCCTCTATTTTCGGACTTCTCTTAGGTTTTAATTTGCTTCCGTCCATCCCGGCTATTTTTATGAGGCTTAAATCGCTAACATATTTGCAGCTTCCAAATAACGTTATTAAGGAACTTCAAGGAGTTGATATTCCCGTATGGATAACAGATGTAGATCTTGGATATAACCTTATAACTGAGTTAACAGATACCAGTTTTCCGAATAATTCTGCTATTAGAGGAATACTTTTGAATAATAACCCCCTTGTTACAATTTCTAATCTGGCCTTTAAAAATATCCCTTCTTTAGTTGCACTGAACCTGAAAGGAACTAAATTAACCCGCCTTCCCCTTAGTCTGATTTACCTAAACAACTTAATTGACTTAGACATGAGCAACAATCCTGACCTAGTTTGCACTTGCATAGAAAAAAGTTTGGAGCCAAGTTTTACGTCGCGTATTGAAGTTGTCGGCAACTGTGGGGCAATTAGTATACATAATTTCTTTGCAACGCTCAGTTTAACTTGCCCGTAACTTGGAGATAATTCCATCTTTGTGTTATTTATGTTTCCACTTTTGCTACTAAGCGTTGTGCAATTCTTGGTCACAGATTAGGTATTTCGTGTGGCCTTATCACTGTGCATAAATATTAGACAAACATAAAGGTATGTTTTCAGGCACTCGTAAGAAATAATTTAATAAGAAATTATATATTTATTACGAGTGCTTTAAAACATACCTTTATGTTTGTCTAATATGTATTTACTGTTTACAGGCCTCGGGTTTCCCTTCCTTATGTGTTATAAATGTTTATACAAAACCAAAAACCTACCCTCTGTCCAGTACTTACTGTTCTTAGTCTACTATCATTTACTAGACACAGTAGCCTATTAAGGTCTTCGTCTTGTGTGGACTGACCTATACTGTATAATAGGAGAACAACAGAAGTGATTGCGTCATTAATAGGCTGGGCTGCCCATGGTAAATTTCCGGTGTTATGTCTTGCAGTTCGCACTAATGACCAGTCATCGAAGCATCATTTTTTGGTGATGCCTAGATGGCAGGGATGATAGTGTGATTTGCTTGCATAGCTAGGCGGGGTTGTCGCACGGAAGGTCCTGTGTTCGAGTCCTGGGTAAGCCACTTACGTCTGTTGTTTTTCTGTTATCTAGAGTTCTACTTCTTTATTTCTTACGAGTGCCTGAAAACATACCTTTATGTTTGTCTAATATTTATTTACTGTTTACAGGCCTCGGGTTTCCCTTCCTTGTGTGTTATAAATGCTTATCACTGTGCCCTCGCTTCCCAAATACATCGGTCGCAATCCTCGGTTCGTTGTTTTATTAGCACTGATTGCCTCACACTTTCAGCGAGCGACATCTAGTGTGTGTCATGGTCATCATCTCCGTATTTGCTTGTGGACATGCAGCCTCAACTCCAGATGACCCCCTTGAGAAAGCCTGCAACAACGCACAAACTCTTACAGCCGTGGTTTCTGTAGCAATGTGTATACATGTTAGATTGCCAGCCCCATGCACAAGCTCATATTAATTGCCTCTTACGACATGCCTCAGGGAGCAGCTGATATCAATATATATAAAATCTCAGCTTTTTCTGTCAGTGCGTAACGCTAAGGGATGCAACTTTGGTTGAAAGTTAGACATTAATTGTATTGTTTCCCTTATATGTACTCTCCTGAAAATAGTAACACTCGACATAGAAAAGTGCGCACATGACGGTGTGCACAAAAATATTTATAGAATGTGTGATCACGTATACACACATTGGGATCCTCGCTGCTGCTACGTAGTTCGTGTACTGTGGTGATATACAGTGGTTTTTATTTAGTACTTTTGAATAAGTAAAATTGCCGTTAGGTATTGCTGCTTTTGAATTTAATTCCCGTTTTATGACGGGCTTTTACACTACTATTATATATCGTGTATGGTTGGTCCGTTTGTTTGTTTTTTTTAAATTCTGATCAGGCTTCCAAACTATTTCATTCATTGTTATTTTCTTTTTTCTGTACATGTTTTAGCTTTACCATTTTCCCCGATGTTTAAAATATTTTTTTGCTGATTTTTATCTCAGTTCCAATGTTGTTTTCTTTCTTGGTTTGGTTTGGTTTTTGGACCATGCACTTGAAAACTGGTGTTCGTCGTGTGCATGGGATACCAGGTTCAACCCCATAAGATCCTCAGCAGTGTAACCTTCTATAGTCCCGTTAATCTGGTATTGCATCTAACCCAATCAAGTGCCTTCGTTACATGGAAGGATGACAGTAAAATCATCCCCATTTTAAGAAGTGTGCCTCACCAAAACTAAAATATTAATGTCACGAACTGTTATGAAATATCGTTGTCGGAAAATGTGCTCCACCGGGTGCTAGATTGCTTGCGTTGCTTTAGTTATATGAGCAAGAGTTGAGCGAAACGCAGGCTTCACGTGGGTTTTTGCGCGAGCTAGCCTGTTTACAAGCGAACGATGGTTAACTTTCGTGGATTTTTGCGTGAGCTAACCTGCTTACGAGCGAGCGATGGTTAACCTTCGTAGGTTTTTGAATAAGCTAGCATGTTTACGAGCGAACGATTGTTAACTTTCGTGGGTTTTGCGTGAGTTAGCCTGTTTACGAGCGAACGATGGTTAACTTTCGTGGGTTTTTGCGTGTTAGCTTGTTTACGAGCGAACGATGGTTAACTTTCGTGGGTTTTTGCGTGAGTTAGCCTATTCACGAGCGAACGATGGGTAACTTTCGTGGGTTTTTGCGTGAGCTAGCCTGTTTTCGAGCGAACGATGGTTAACTTTCGTGGGTTTTTTTAATCTGATGCGAAAGGTTGAGAACTTTTCTTGAGTCAGAAGTGTGTGGGTATGAAAAAGAGAACAGTCACCTGCATTTTAGTATGTCGAGCAAACTAGATTTAACAGTGGGCTGAATAGAGCAGATTGGCAGAGGAGTGTTGCCTGCCAGTTGTCATTGTAATATGATGTGGTGGAGATCGCTATCGGACGTGCTTGATAGACAGCGAGCAAGTCAGTTGTGTGTGTGTTGTGCAATCTAGGAAATCAGTGAAAGACAGAAGAAGTGAGAGAGAGAGAGAGAGAGAGAGAGAGAGAGAGAGAGATGTTTGAGACATCTCTTATTATTCCACAGTGATGTGTTCTGCGTGATGGAGTGACATTTTATTCTGGCTTATTCTTATGAGTAGCAGCAAAATTAGTTTTCGTTAGAATTGTGTGGCTCTATATTTGTCCTAGTGCCTGAAACGGTCAGCGAGGTTAGTGTAATACTCTACGCATAGCGGGTTTTGCATTTTCATTAAGTGTCTTGCTTACTGCATAAGTTAACAGTATTGCCATTGTACTGAATGATAGTTATTGTCGTATCAGTAAGAAGTTTATTAGCACCGAGTTTATTACTCACACCAGACTTGTCTTGCATACAGCTTGTTATATTTAAAATCTTGCATGGTTTATTATTCTTGTATAAAGCAGTGGAGACTGTAAATGCATATGTGAGAGTTGAATCTTTTATTCTGACGTATGACGTCATGATGTGCTGATGGGTACAACCATTCCCTAGATGTTGCTTCGGTGTCTTTTCGCCGTTATGTCATTGTGTTTGTCAAGAATTACGTGATAATTAGAATTACCTTTTCTTATGCAGTTAGTATCACAAATTATATAAGGTTGATAGTGTTACGATTCACCTCGTTTATATTAAATATAAAAGCGGAAGGGAAGTTAATAATTTTGTTTTCAATGCAGATAACTTTTGTATAACAAAAATTATATTAGTGTCATATATATATAGTAAACAAATAAATAAATAGGTAATTATCAGGCACTCGTTGGACAGAAAGGAGGGAGGACACAAACAACACAAAAGAAACGTAAGTGCTAGTCTTAACGGGAATCGAACCAAGGACTATTACAAACGGCGCCATCGCCTTGCTGTGAAAATAAAATCGTGAAAGAAGGACGCACAACTAAATTTGGGTTGCTAAAATGTTCGGGCATCCTTTCACAATGTTACTTTCGCAGCAAGGCGCCTTTTGGATTGTCCTTGGTTCGACTCCCGGTAAGCCTATCACTTACATTGCTTGCTTGGTATCCTGCCTGCTGTCCAACGAGTGCTGTTAATTACCTATTTATTTATTGACTACTCACAGGGTCCAGCTTTCCTTCATTATCTATATATGGTCGACAATGATAGTTATCGATACTGCCCTGTAGAAGAGATTTCTTCCACATTAAAAGAATCTGCCTGTAGGCACAAGTACGCTGTGTCCCACTATCGTCCCTGGTGAAGACAGTGTGGTCATAACGTTAAAGCTAAAGGTAGTCCTATATCAGATACTGCCGTTGAGTAATGAAGTGTTACAGACTTCACCATACTAGATCCAGCTTTTTTTTTTTAATGAGGTGGGGGTGATCAGTTCCCTTCCTCGCTGCCTTCCCTAACTCAAGAGCAGCCAGGTACCCATTAACGGCTGAGTGGACTAGAGCGTGTCTCTCCCAGGTATCAATCACGCAACCCAGTAACTTCGCCCCGCGATGAAAGCCGCTATAACGAAGGTCATTTCTTTGTCCTTTATGCCAGTAAAATTGTCACTACAGTAGAACTCCATTTATCCGAACCCCAATTATCCGAACATCCAATTATCCGAACACTTGTTCTAGAAAAAAAAAAAAAAATCAGATGCCACAGTCACGTTAGACTAAAATTCTGAATCTTTTGATGCGGCAAACTTCAAATGTGTGCGAACAATTTGTAGAGAATGGGATGGGCTAATGGTCGGTCGCTTACGTACAGGAAGTCAGTTAGATCATAAAGTCAGTTAATATCTGGTTTACCAATAAAGTGTACGTGTGCGTTCTAGGTAGAACACTGGCTAAACAGACAGTTCAACTTAAAATAATTGTGTCTGCTACTACAGCAGAATAATTTTGGTGTACAAGTATTTCTCTGTGCGATATGGCATCTTCCAGTAGGCCTAAAGCATATAAAAGGAACCGCAATGTTTTGTCAATTGAAACGAAAACAGAAATTATCAAGAGACTAGGACAAGGTGAAACTGTGTCTTCACTTGCGAGGATGTTCAATGTTGGGAAAGCTACCGTCTCTGACATCAAAAGTAACAAGGATAAAATTATGAGTGGGACCCAAAGATGCAGCAATAGTGAATGCAATCAGCGACCCATAGCTTGACTGCTTGCATCAGAGTCAGCGAACCAGAGCTGACTAAGACCGTACTCCACCTCCACGTGGTGGTCCTGGAAACAGTCTGCATCAGTGCAGTCTGGCTGAGCGAGTACAGATCGCAATGGGAAGGCAAACCCGGTCCCTAAAAAATGCCATGCTGAAGTCGGATGTGTCGACCGAAAGGTGCAGATATCACAGCTACGGCGTAAACAGACACAACGCAACCACCGTCCTTTTCAGGGCGAACAAGGAAGAAGAAGAAATTATGAGTTTTGCATCGAAATTTGATAGTGAAAATGGGTCGAAGAAACGTAAAACCATGAGAAATGCGAAAGATGTGAAATTTGAAGAGGCTTTGTATATATGGTTTGTGCAAAGAAGAAGCAAAGGGGAACCTATCTCTGGTTCTCTGTTGTGTGAAAAGGCATTTCAGTTCAACAATCAACTTGACGGTCCTCCTGACTTTAAGGCTAGCCAGGGATGGTTAAGAAACTTTAAATCTCGTCATGGCATACGAGAATTGGAGATTCAAGGGGAATCTTTATCTAGCGATGCAACTGCCGCTAAAAATTTTAAAGAAACATTCTTGGCTTTTTTGGAAGAAGAAGGTTATTCACTCGATGATGTGTATAATGCCGATGAGACTGGCTTATACTGGAAATCATTGCCTCAAAAATCACTTGCATCTCAGCGCGAAGCAGCTGCCCCTGGGTTTAAAAAGTGCAAAGAGAGAGTAACAATTTTGGTAGCCGCAAATGCCAGTGGAAGTCATCGTTTACCGGTGCTAATGATCGGCAAAGCCAAAAAACCACGTTGTTTAAAGAATGTGACATGTCTCCCATTGTGTTACAAAGCACAGAAGAGTGCTTGGATGAATAGTGAAATATTTCTTGATTGGTATACAAATCAGTTCATCCCAAATGTGAAGAGGTTGAGAGAACAAGAAAAGAAAACTGAAAAAGTAATTCTTCTACTGGACAATGCACCATCTCATCCAGAGACGGATACATTGAATGCAGTTGATGCAAATTTTAAAGTAATTTTTCTGCCTCCCAATGTAACAGCACTGATTCAACCAATGGATCAGGGTGTTATAGCAAAGCTTAAAAAAGATGTACAAGAAGGAAGTCCTGCGTCGTTTATTGTTGACTGAAGATGAAGAAAGTGTGGTGGCGTTTTCCAAAAAGCTTAATCTCAAAGACTGCTGCTATATGTTAGCTGATGCTTGGACCACCCTGTCACAAGATAATCTCAACAAGGCTTGGAGTAGATTGCTTGGGAAAAAAAGGAGGAAATGAAACTACTGCAGTGGACACAAATGATGATTGTATAAATGAAGTTGTGGAACTGTTTCAAGCAATGCCCGGATTTTCGGACTGTGACAAAGATGATGTACACATGTGGCTAGAAGATGATAATGATTCTGGTTTTCAGTTTTTGAATGACGAAGAAATTTTGTCTTTTGTGCAAGAAGAAAACCAAATACATGTAGTGACCAATGATGAAGACTCCTCAGAAGTACATGATGTACTTGTAGATTATGAAGAAAAACCAAAACGTCGACCAAGTCCTGAAGAGGCCTTTATAGCACTAGAAACAGCGATTGCTTGGTACGAGCAAGAAGATGACAGCTGTCCTACACAGCTTCTGCTGTTGAAGAGAATGCGGGACTTAGCAGCCAAAAGGAGACTATCCAGTTTGGTGCAAAAGAGGATTCCTCATTATTTTAAATAGTGGGCTACATCTGTGCAAGTACATATATACGTAAGTTGCGCCTGGTTTTGAATCGTTTGTAATGTTATTTTGAAAACATTTCTCTTTCTTAACAAAAATAATTAATACAAGTACTGTAGTACATGCACTGCAGTGTAATAAAAGATTTTGGTGATACAGTGATCTAATACAGTGTGGGTATTATTATTACAGTACAAGTAAATATGTTTTATAGTGTATTTTCCTTGTGATGGTTAATTATTTTTAGAAATATGTGTACATGTACTCGATACATTATGTAATCCAATTATCCGAACATTTGATTATCCGAACGATGCTCGGTCCCATGGGGTTCGGATAAATGGAGTTCTACTGTACTTACTTTCCATCATTTTAACATTTTATTCAGTCGTATCCCGTCCTCTTCATTTTAATTAATGAGGTTGTCAGCCGCATCTCTCTCTCTCTTGGATCCTTAGCTCCCTGACTGACAAAGCAGTCAGTGGCCATCACGCCTAGTGGCGTCTTGTAGGGCAGCAACAAACTGTCCCCATTTTGCTCGGTCGGTAGCCATCCTTCGTGCCGTGCCCCAACTCTGGTCTATGCGCTGCATCTCAGCCTCCACTGTTCTCCACCAGGTTACCTTTGGTCTGCCTCTCTTTCGCCGTCCACAGCATAGCAGTTGTGGTGATGGTGCCAGCCCCTTGCACAACCTTATACTTCTCGCTACTTACTATACGTCTAAAATGGCAGTATTTATATTCTGTCTTCTCTTGACAGGCCCCCGGGGACTACATGGGGCAGGCATCAGTTTAAGTCAGAAGACAACATGGGGCAGGCATCAGTGTAAGTCAGAAGACAACATGGGGCAGGCATCAGTGTAAGTCACAAGACAACATGGGGCAGGCATCAGTGTAAGTCACAAGACAACATGGGGCAGGCATCAGTGTAAGTCACAAGACAACATGGGGCAGGCATCAGTGTAAGTCACAAGACAACATGGGGCAGGCATCAGTGTAAGTCACAAGACAACATGGGGCAGGCATCAGTGTAAGTCAGAAGACAACATAGGGCAGGCATAAGTGTAAGTCACAAGACAACATGGGGCAGGCATCAGTGTAAGTCACAAGACAACATGGGGCAGGCATCAGTGTAAGTCACAAGACAACATGGGGCAGGCATCAGTGTAAGTCACAAGACAACATGGGGCAGGCATCAGTGTAAGTCACAAGACAACATGGGGCAGGCATCAGTGTAAGTCACAAGACAACATGGGGCAGGCATCAGTGTAAGTCACAAGACAACATGGGGCAGGCATCAGTGTAAGTCAGAAGACAACATGGGGCAGGCATCAGTGTAAGTCACAAGACAACATGGGGCAGGCATCAGTGTAAGTCACAAGACAACATGGGATAGACCATGAGATAAAATTGAAGAATGTCAAGCAGACCTTGAAACGAAAAAAAAAAAAACAAGTTAGATTTAGCCTTACTTAAATAAGACAACGAAATGAGTGAGAGATATAAGATTACAATGCAGAACAGATACAATATAATATGAAAAATAGAAAAGAAAAAAAAAACAGATTATATATGAATACTGGGAAATGCTAAAGGGGACAATACATCAAATATCAAAAGAAATTATACCAGTAATAAAAAGGACTGCAAATAAGAAATGTGTGACAGATGCATTTTTACAACTGATGGATGCAGAAGAAAGAAGAAGCAAGACATTGTCCTATATGAAAGACTAAATAAAGAAATGGTAAATAAATGGAAGATAGCAAAAGAAACATTGGTTAAACCAGAAGTGCAGAGAGCCCAAAGTGCAGCACAGACAAGACACAACATCTATGTACAAGCAAATAAATGAATTAACAGACTGAAGAAACAAATCTCAGCATTCGATATGTTTTTTTAAGTTTTGGCGAGGCGCGCCAGGTTCAACCTAAACACAAGTTCCATTGGTTATATTAGAGCAAATGTCCAAACAGAAAAGACCTTGCGCCTGTTCAATCTCATAAACATAGATATGGCGTCTTTGCTGTGCTGCACTTCTAGGCTCTCTAAGGCAGTATCTACTATGGGACTACCATTACCTTACCAGGTGTTAAGGCCTGGCTAACAACCTTCCATTATCAAAACAGAGTTATTAACTAGTCAAATAAACATTACATGAACTCTTTAGTGGAGGAAGACGGAATTCTAGACAATGGCAGCATGACATCAAAAACTAAGAGAGGCGAAGGAAGACCATCTTTTATACACCTTCACAGATATAGAAAAAGGTAAAAGATAGATGAGATGAACAGAAGGGTGTGTTAACACGATTAAACACTCACAGAACAAAATGAAAGCACTACCCAACTGAAAACTCCAGTTTTTGGAAACCACAAATGACATTAGATGAACACCTGTGACAAAAAGTCAACTAAATGATTACAGAGTAGCGATTTACTATGAGTTCTCATTATCTGAGAAAGTGTGTAATATTAATGTCTCTGCTACAATCGCCATCTTGAATGACACCAACAAATATGAACATGTCTTCTCATTATTTGGGAAAGTGTGTAATATTAATGTCCCTGCTACAATCACCATCTTGAATGACACCAACAAATTCAACAACAACGAACATGTCTTCTCATTTTACATCAACGCTGCTTTATTTACATCTCATTTGAATTTCCCTATGAAAAAAACCAACCTGCGCAACCAATTAATTAACAAAAATATTTAACCATGCAACTTTGCTTAAAGAAAAATTATGAGGACAAGCAAAAATGAAATATGATGCAAATAATGATCATGTACAACTCAGGTTTAAAAAAAAACCAAAGAAACTATCAACATAAGTGGAACAACGCAACAGTTTACAAATAAGTCTACATTGAAAGTATCACAATGACTTGCGTTACACAAGAGCCAAATATGTTGTATAATTATGTCTACCTACACACCATCTTGACAGCTGTAACTATATGCAGAGCTGGCTCTAGGGATCTTTCAAGGTGGTGCAAGGTCTCATGATGTCCCCTCCCTCCCTCGTCCCATGCAGTATTGTACGTACTCTTGAGAGACTCAATTTCATGCTGTTCAGTTGGATCAATTAATTTCTACTAGTGATGTTCACTGCAACATTTTAAAAAACATAATATGCTTATCTTTTTAAAATTTTATTGTTGGCAATTATTTTTTTCTTTATCCTGTTGCTCAAAATGCTGCTTTTGAAAAAGGAATATGGTATAAGAAAATTAAAAGTTTCATAGAAGGTAAAACTTTTTGAATATGAAATATTCTATTTCACTTTTCTTGTTCTTTAGAAAATGTTGATATTTTAAAAAATACATTTCGGCACCTTCTGAAAGTCAGTGCCCAGTTCAGCTGCACCGCTTGCATCACCCAAGAGCTGGGTCTGACTATACCATGATAAAAAATTAAACCGTAAGTATACAAAGTTTGAAAAATTCAACTGTTAACTATACACAGTATGAAAAATTCAATGGTTAGCTATAGACCAGGGTTTCTTAACATATGGTCCAGAGACCCATTGGGAGTCCATGAATGGATTCTTGGGGATCCATGGACATAACCTAAAATTTGAATGTAAAATTTTAAATTAAGATTGTATGTGTATTTTTTCCCCAAGAGAAGGTCTATAGCCTTAATCAGACAATCAAAGAGGTACAAGGCCTACAAAAAATCTGCCATAGACAGTATGAAAAATTCAACTAAGTACAGTAGACATTCAAAAATCCGGCAACCTCCGGACCTGAGGAGTGCCGGATTTTTTAAAATGCCGGATTTTTTATGGTTATATATTCTGTATATATTTAACAGAAAATGACTACCTGTACAGTTTATCTGCGATCGACAATGCACGATGTTTACGTTTTACACCACTTCTTTTATTTGCTGAATCCATAATGGGGCTATACTGCAGCAAATAAATGATAAAATGAGAAGGAATGAGCAGGAATGCCTGTTAACACGTGCAAGCAAGACCAAACAGCTGCATCAAAACATAAACTGCTCCAGAAAACAGTGGCGCGCCAACGCGGTAAATTTAAAAATGCGCTCCGAAATCCATGCCGGAAATCTGAAGGAACCGGATTATCAATGGCCGGATTTTTGAATGTCAACTGTATACACAGTATGAAACATTCAACTAAGTATACACAGTATGAAACATTCAACTAGGTATACACAATATGAAAAATTAAACTAATTATACACAGTATGAAAAATTCAACTGTAATTATAAATAGTATGAAAAATTTGCTATATTGTATAGCCATAAACCAATTTTTTTTTTTAAACTAACCATCTGTGTGAATCTGCATTGTTGACATGGTAGCAGGCAACACAGTTTTATGTAAGAGGTGATGTGTGTAAGAATGATTAAATTCGTAACCAAATTAAATTCATTAAGTAATGTATTTATGGGAAAAGTGCAAAATGATTTCATGAAGTTCTGCCAAAAGATATGTCATGTCTTGTAAAAATAACAACTGATGAAGCATAATTCAAGTTGTTTACCTAAATGTGTAAAAACTGGTTATTACAGAAATTACTTTCTCCAGTACATGTAGACTGGAGGTCCATTTGGATGTTTTCAGTCAGTGATAAAAAAAACTAGTTTAATAAAATTCATGGATAATGAAGCCATAAAACTGCCGATTCCTTTATTAACAGAAACTTCTGTATGAACACCAGGACCTGTATTAGTCCAGGAAGTGAAGAAAAGATCCATGCCTAATTGACATGTATGTGCTAAAATACGAATAACAAAGGTTTCGGACAGGACAACTAACTGTCTTTACAAAAAAAAACGTACAAAAACCCAACAATCAGAGCCAAAAAACACTGACTTGCAAATGGAATTCAGGAAACAGAAGAGATGACATGTACGGCTGAGTAAGTATGTTCAAAGTGAACCCGCATTAATGGAGATGACAAAATAAATCAGGAGAGATACCTGAAGATCTTTTTCTGAAACCTATTCATTCAAAATATTCAAACATGCAAGGCAGAATGGCTAACAAATCTACCGATTATGTTAATAATGATAATGGGCTGTAGCATATGCAGGGTGGATAACTTAATTATGTGTTTTAACTG
The DNA here is from genome assembly GCA_024509875.1 of Oreohelix idahoensis. Lineage (NCBI taxonomy): Eukaryota > Metazoa > Mollusca > Gastropoda > Stylommatophora > Oreohelicidae > Oreohelix > Oreohelix idahoensis. The sequence goes on along the minus strand of JAMPIV010003415.1, from coordinate 85,250 downwards.
GTCATTTGGAATGCAATAAAATTCAGGTGGCATATGGGAACGAATGAATAAATTATGAATGTTCTAGAAGGGTTAATTCACTGAGAGTGCTTTCTTCTTCCGATAGATTTTGGCTCTCCACCAGCAAAAAGAATATGATTCGCTGAAGGCTCAGATGATGAAGATTAGCATTTTTTTTTTTAGCAATAAAGTATTTAATTTTACAGTACATTGTTCTTTTTAGACCTAACGCTATTGCACACTTAATAGACATAGTGTAAACATGATTTTAGGCTTTTATATGCACTGGGAAGCCCAAATAATGGGTGTGACCCACTTTATCGCAATATTCGCTTTATTGTGGTGGTCTGGAACCGAACCCGCAATATCTCCGAGGTATGCCTGTATTGTAATTTGCTAAGATAACAGTACATCACTGGCCCAGAGAACGGCACTGTGTTAGATGATAGTCATTGTCGTGAGAAATTCTAATCCACATATATAAATTAAAAAGTAAATGTAAAGCCTAACAAATAACTTCAATAAAAGGAAAGAAGAATGGTAAAGAACAGTGCTGTCACAATGACTGTACTCGAGATCCCCCTTGTTTTCTACTTTGTCTGCAAATTGTAACGTTTCACGTTGATAGTAAAAGCCTACTGCATCACTACACGCTTTCTTCAATAAAACGTGTACTGCCTTTCTAAGAAAAACCTTGAGATACGCAAGCTGACCTATATTTAATATTCCATTCATGTCATTTTATACACTACGTTACCATAAACGAAAGACAGATGGAACTTAGGATAGAGAGAAGGGAGGGCTGAAAGCAGGAACGTATGCAACACTAAACACGCGTCTCGCTATACAATTACTACCATCACGCGTGTAAGGCCACAAGCACTAGCTTTTTTCAAATCGAGTGATAAAAAACACTACCCATACGAGAGTTAGGTTTTAAAAACCGGAAAAACGCTTATTGGGAAATATGACATTATACTGGTTTACGTTTGAAAACATTACAGTACCCAGACACCACATCGATCGAAGTGAACGGGAGGTAGAAGAAAATACATATTTTGAACGCAGCCCCTTAGCCCCATTAAATTTATATATTTGGGCTCCTTAGGACTTGCTGACAAAGAATATGTTAAACGTTACGCAAATAGTCTAGGAATTAACAAATTATAGCCAAAAGAAATAGTGAGGGATGTCAGACAACACCAAAATCAGAATCGCTCAGTGGCAGATTTTGACACCACCATTGTACGGGAAATAGGTCCCCATGTTACCTCCTATTTGATTGGCGGAAAGTAAATGTAAGGCTAAACCCGATTAGTCGGGCTATAAATATTGATTCTTTGTTGTTAGGGAAACGTGAGTAGGTGTACTTTTTTTCAAACGCTGGTGTAAACATGGCTCGATTGGTTAGACCCGCCAATATAGGCAATTTGAAGCGTTAGTTCAGCACCACATTTTCAAATAAACTTACTAAAGAACCAGTGCGTTGAGCGCCAGTGCATATTTTTCTAAATAAAAGCCTGGGACATCGGCAGATCGGATTTTGTGCCTATTCATTGCCAGTCAACGTAATTCTGTATTATTTCCATGAATTGTGGTAAGCTTGAAATATTTGATATCTTTTAATGAAAAGTGAATGTAAATTGATAATTTATGTCTGTATATGTGTGTGGTTCAGTAGCGAACATGAGGCAAAGCCTATATAGTGCTCCAACCTGAACAGAAGGTGTCGGAGGAAAGTAAAACTACATGGAATTGCCAAACAGTACACTGACACCTATCTTATTGACTAGAAAGAAATAATGCTGGAATTGCAGAGGCGTGGTAACCATTAGGGAGGAGTATACTGGTGTAAATTATTTCAGATGAAGCTGACAGTTGGCCTACCGCTCTGAACTCAGTGTTTGTCATGTATTGTGTTCAGTCTAGAAATAGATTATAAATTAGTTATGAAGTAGGAGGTACAACCTTCTTGTTTCAGGGACTGTGGTCCTAAAGTTATTGAGCAGCACCTGGTCTGAGCTTTGCTGAATCTGGAGGCTGACAGCATACTCCTGGGTCCAGATAGTGACTAGTGAGGTGTCTCCAGAACACAGGGGAGCCATCGAGCAGAGGAGTCTTTTCCTGCCGCCATCACGAAAGTTAAGCCTCTGTGGCCAGTGGAGCTCAACATTATGTGTCCCCTCAAAAAGTGACATTTTAGTAAAAAAGAGGGACAATACCTTGTTTAAATTGACAGGAACTGTGAACTTTTTCCCCATACTATTTCCCAGATAAACAAACACTTGAAGTCATGAGGACAAATAACAACATAGCTTGAAAAAACAAAACCAGTATTACCTCGTAGTACTACTACACAACTGACACACATAGGATAATATTAATAAAATATGTCACTACTAAGTTCATATTTATAAATTATGTATATATAAATTGTGATTACAATTGATTGTGATTCCTGGTTCACTTTGTAGTTGAATCAGGATATATATATAGTAGTGAAAGTAATTAATACATAAATATTTGAAACTTTACCAGTGACTCTCGCTCCAGGGATATTGAACTTTCTCCTGTTATAGATATTGGGAATACTAAGAATTAAACAGGTATCCTTGGGTGAAAATAAATAACGTTGAGCTCTCAGTGCCTGTGGTGTCTTTGGATAAGTAATATCAGATTGTATTGTTTAGTTAGACATTATATAAATTTACCTGTTAGAAAATGGCGGACCTGGCCAAATTTCGATCTGCTGCTGTACAGACTGCGAAAGAGTTAGGAATGGACGGGCAAATTATGATTGCTTATGCCACTGCTGAATGTGACAAATATATTGAACGGGAAGAAAGAAGATTAGAAAAAGAGGCCGAAAGAAAGTTAGAGGCTGAAAAGGAAATTAAGAAGATACAATTTGAGGCTGAGGCTAAGAGGTTGCAGATTGAGGCTGACAAAGAGGCTAAAGCATTGGAAGCCGAGGAAAGAAGACAGGCTGCAGAAAGAGAAGAGAAGAAATTAGCTGCAGAAAGAGAGGAGAAGAAATTAGCTGCAGAAAGGGAAGACAAGAGATTAGCTGCAGAAAGGGAAGCCGAGGAAAGAAGACAGGCTGCAGAGAGGGAAGCAGAAAAGGAGGAGAAGAGATTACAAAGGGAACATGAGTTACGACTAAGGGAGTTTGAGTTTCAGGGCCATGCTCCTGAAAATGGGGCCAGTCCCTTTGCCTCTGATGCCACTGCTAGCCAGGGAGCCTCAACCTCAGCTATGAATTTTCATTTAGATCACTTTGTTGAGAAAGACGATGATATTGAGAGCTATCTAAATAGATATGAACTATTAGCTACCACATATGGGTTAGAGAGAGAAAGGTGGAGCTTAAAGTTATCTCAAGGGCTTCGTGGGGCAGCTTATGAAGTTTTTGCCAAAATGAACAGAGGTGATCAAGAAAATTATGACATGCTCAAGCAGGCTCTTTTGTTAAGATATGAAAAGAACGCAGAATTTTATAGGAAAAAATTTAGGAATGCTAAACTTATGTCAGGTGAAACCTATCACCAGTTCTCTGCACGGTTAGAGACATACTTAAAGAAATGGACTTCTCTGGGGAAAACCCAAGATCTTAAGGAAATGGTCCTTATAGAACAACTAAGAGAGTCCATGGCTCCAGACCTGAGAAAGTTTCTCATGGAACAAGGTGCAGAGAGGCTGGGTGAGTTGCTAAATGTTGCAGAAAGGTATCAAGCAGCTCAGGCAGAGGTATCAGGTAACAAAAAGAAACAGGTGGAAAATTTTAGGGCACCACAGAACTTTAATAAATTTGATCCTAGAGATCAAAACAAAGGTAAGCACCAATTTGATAGGCCACGGTATGACAATAAAAATAAAATCCCACAATTCGATGAAAGGAAATATGATGAAAGAAAATCTTTCAATCAAGGGAAAAGGTGGTGTAAGAATTGTAAGATGAACAATCATGACACTGACCGTTGCAGAAGGAACCCTATAGTTATGGCCACCCTTCAGGTCAGGTCGACCTCAAGACAGGAGGAGGATATTATGTTAGATACCACTCCAGAAGAGATGAGGAAGGCACAGGCTGGGGATAAGACCCTCAAGCCTTGTTTCAGGAAATTGTCAACTTGTCATACAACTCCAGGCAAGGGAGATTTTTACATGAAAAACAAGTTGATGTATAAGTAGACTGGAGCTAGATCCAAAGGTCAGGGACAGCTGGTACTTCCTAAAAGATATAGGGCAGAATTAATAAGGACATCCCACTTTACCACATGGATGAAAATCAACATCGTAAAAAACCAACGCAAATCACATTTCTTACTTTGCACACCCGATTCAACAATTCTTTACTGCAGGATCTAAACGTTTGCACACAATGAAAGCCACGGAAATGATAAAACTTAGCACACTGTAACGAATCTATGAAAGTTAGATAACAAATAATTATATTTTGATCAATGGGGAGCGTATGTGGATCAAGAGTTATCTCTCGAGTTGTATCGGACAGACACAAATTATAGACTCTGGAAAAGATGGCATCAATAGTTATCGTAATGATTTACTATTGTATTTATAGTAAATGAGCGGTTGTTTACATGCGATTGTAACAGTACATCTATATATTCACTGTGTTAGTGTTTGTCATTTAGTGCATGCTAACTGTTCACACCTAAGAAGTCTTCGTCTTTTACTACAACTAAATGTCGATTATCATTTGTTATTTTCTTTTTCAGATAATAAGATAGTCAAAACAAGTAAGTTACAAAAAGGTCATCACGCTATAGGATTCACATCCATGTTACTTAAGTGATCATTCCAAATTTGATTTAGACGACAATGATGGATGCACACTTTTAGAATCCGTTTATATCCATTTGCCGTAAATATTAAAAATATTCTAGAAACAACGATACATGTGAAAAAATGAGAACCACGTAGAGACAGACAGAGCAAATTCTTTGTTCAACAGAAACAAAATAATTTGACACTAGAAAAGATGTCATCTTTGTATCTCAAGATAGTTTACGTTTGTATTTATGCGTCTGTGTGGTTGTTTACTTGTGAGTGGGTGGACATGTGTAACAGTACTTCTATGCATTCAGTGCATTAGTGTTTGTCAGTTAGTGTACGCTAACCATTTAGGCATAGCCAGTGGTTGTCTTTCTATTCAACTTAACAACAAATATAATTTTTTTCTTTTTTTAGCAACCACAACAGGGACACAAGTAATCATTACACTATAACAGCCACATCGATGTTACTTAACTGAAAATTGACACCAGAAACGATGTCATCTTCATATCTGGAGATGGTTTACGTTTGTATTTATGCATCTGTGTGGATGTTTACGTGTGGGTTTGTGGGCATGTGTTTCAGTATTTCTTTACATTCAGTGCATTAGTGTTTATCATTTATTGTAAGCTAACTGTTTATGCGTAGCATGTGGTTGTCTTTCTGTTCAACTTAACAAACGACTACATTTTGTCTTTTTCAGTAACAACAACTGGGACAAACGGTAAGTTGATTAAACATGTAATGTGTCATTAACCAGTAGTGCAGGCATCCATGTTTCCTATCCGATCATAAAATCTTTTTTCCCCGCTTAGTTTACTGTTTATTTTGTAATAAAATATTTTTTTAGCGAACGATTTAAAATACTAGATTCACCCTAGTGTGTAAATACATCACATTTTCATCGACCTTACGTTTCTATATATGTAATCTGCTAGTGAGCGCCTGTAGAAAAACCTGCGTGATGTTTTAGTAATTCAGCAATTTGCTAGTGTTATGTTAGTGAGCGTATGAGTTTGCTATAATATGAATTACTTGTATTTGACTTAAATGTCAGTAATTAAGCAGCATAGTGTGATCCATCCATTTTATATTGCGTGAGATTTAACACGTGTGGAGGTGTGCCCCGTTAAATGGGTGTCTCATCGTTGTAGTTATAAGCATACAATTTGCCAATCCTTCTACGAACAGACTTTAAAGACCATGCATACAAACCAAGCTGGATGTTTAATTTAAATAGCTTAATTTGAAATATGAACGTGACCAATATGCAAAATGATCCAAAAAAAGTCTTGATGTTTGTTTTACTGTTGTCTAGTGCATATTTTGAATAGTCATTATCACACAAGTTGTTTAGAGCAAGAGAATTAATATTAATACAAGCAGACATAACAAGCAATAATACGTTACCACTGAGTTAGTTAGTTGCTTATCCTTTACAGGACGTGGCAATCAACCCCAGCTTTTATTGGCTGTTTGTGATTTATCTAGGCAATTTTTACGTTCAGTAGTTTGCCATTGCTTTCTGAACGGTACGGCGCTTATACCATTGTTAAAAATCCACACAAAGCGATCTGCTACCAAACCGCATGCAGCAGGTTTCGAACCTGGTAAATCTGGATTATGAAACTGCGTTTACATCCATTAGGCCACAGACGTATATCGTATATACTTCACTAATATCACCAGATAACTCTCTGCTTACAAAGTATGCTTAAATGATAGTAAATATTGATATCACTTCTCCAATTTACCCATATATATGCATGTAAGTATATATCACCTCACCTTTCACTGTATACACATCATCCACCTTTACCTCTTATTGTACACGTATAAATATAGTCTTACTTTGCCACTTGGCTACTGTCTCCTTACTCTGAAAATTTGGTCCTTCCGACCACTTAGTCTCTATGATAAACTAAAAGACCCTTACAATAGTCAACAGTTCCTGTTGCTATGACACCAGTGTACCTACTTGACAATAAATCAACTTATTACTCCACAGTCTGTTACTGGCACCCACACTGGTGCTATACTCAAATAATACTTCAATTATTACTAATCTGTCCAACCTAAGTGTTTACCATGGCAAAATGATGACAACACAGATGAAAAGACACACACCAAACACTAATAAAAAAATCCCAGTCACGAGGAATGAGATGACAGACACAGGGGAGCAGAGGTAGATTAATATACACAATTCGTGACTGCACAAAAACGAAAACAAGAGATCCCTGTAAACGTATTTACAAGATAGCAAGATGGAACGATAGAAAACACCACTTAAACACGACAAAAGAATTACTGAATGTGCAGGACAATGTAAATACAAATTACACCAATACACCTAACATCGACAGGGCTTGGAATGTTCAGTAGGGCAGTCGCAAGAAAACCGTCTTCCTTACTCCACCACTAAACATACACAGCCACCCCCTAGAAAGAAATCCGTCTAATTCAATCTTTTCTCACAAGTAGGACCCGAATTAATTAAATTCGCCACCTGTCCACCCTTACACACAAAAATATAATATTACACAATAGACTAAACAACAACTACACTTAACAATGAAATGCTGAGAGCTATCTCTCTCCCTAGACACTATCAAATCACTCCCAACAAAAGAAACTACATCACATATAACCAATAATCATAGAATAACATATCTCAGGATAGCGTACTCCGGAACCATACAGATCAGCAGGCTTCACTCTTCAGGACAGTAACTTTAATAACACGCAATCTCAGCACACTGGACCATTGTCTACAACTACCGCGCAGGTTGGCAGCAAAACATGGACCCCGACCCTCACAATCTATTGCACAGGAACACCCGCAGGAAGGTTGCAGCAAGAGTTCGGCTGAATAGCTGCTTCATGTGGCGAGAACAGGACATCTCGCCTACAGCCAAAACACCCTAACACACTCGTAGACTTATGTAAACTTAAAAGTTCACAAAGGTACTCCATAACAGCTCCTAACCCTTCTAAGGTAACACTCAAAGTCACAATGTATCAAGCAGGATAGCGCAACAACCGAAGTCGTCTCCCAGCCCTGTTGAACACGTAACTTTACTTCGCAGGGAGCCCCGAATGTTACCAAGAAATCGTGAAGACTACCTTGCTATATATCTCTTGAAAGCCTGACTTCACTGCACCTCTATTTCAACACACTTGACACATATTCTAGCAATGTTTGCCAAACTAGCATCGAAATTAACTTGGAACACCGTGTCAAACACAATAACAATGTCCAAATATTTTCTAAACTAACACCAGAATGACAACCTACACTGTGACCTGAGAAAGAGAAAAATCTTGGTCACATACTGCTACGCGTCACACTTGACCGACCACAGTTCACAGCTACTGACTGACAAACACACTGACCTGAAGCTGGACAATCGAAAATACTCACTATCGTGACTTCGTACACATGAAGGTGCCAACACACTGTGACTACAAACTTCTAACACTCTGAGTGCATCTTAAGCTCTGGCTTTATAATGAACATTTAGGCCCCATGGCCTTTTAAAGAATAGGACGAACCGGCCAGATGTCAACTACCAATTAATGCTGTGGATTTAATAATGACAATAATTAAAGACTTCGCTCGCTCCGCTAGGAGACGACCACAACATGAAATGGTTGACACAGAAAGATAACACTTTCTATAGGAATTCATTTTTTAATAGACACTGCACACAGTATAGTCACACACGGCTGAAAACAGTATGGAATACATATGACACTGCCCCCGAGACACTTCTCGAATTAATATATAAAATTAATCTCACACATAACAGTATAAAAGTACTATACAAACTCAGTACTGAAAATCGCTCACTATGGCGAACCAGAAATACGACAATGGAAAACTCAATCCACTGGCAAATTATACCCGATGGCCTGACAATAATATCACTGGACACTAAACCACTCCAGAATTATAATTATGTCAAACAGAATAAACCACTTTAGCAAACTCTAGGCCATAATCCATACTCAATGAAAAGGGAACCAAAACACGTCCGTAAAAGAAAAGCCAGAAAATCACTCTGTCTCTTCCGTGCTTAATCTATCTTCGACTTCCGTCCTCTTCACGTGACTCCGTCGTTTCTTAAAAAGTTATCAGGGTAGCCAAACCTCGCTGAAAACGATGTCACCAACCTAGATTTTCTGCCACTAGAAAATACGCCGTGACAACTATTGTAATTATAGTAACTTTACGGTTAATTACATGTAGTGTGTAACAGTAGCTCTATATATTCACTGTGTTAGTGTTTGTTAGTGCATTCTAACTGCTCACACTTAATAAATCTTCGTCTTTCACTACAACTAAATGTCGATCATCATTATGTCTTTTCTTTGTCAGTAAATAAGACAGTAACAACAGGTAAGTTATAAAAAAAAGTCATTACACTATAACAGCCACACATTTGTTACTTAACTGAAAATTGACACCAGAAACGATGTCATCTTCATATCTGGAGAAGGTTTCCATTTGTATTTATGCATCTGTGTGGATGTTTACGTGTGTATTTGTGGGCATGTGTATCAATACTTGTTTACATTCAGTGCATTAGTGTTTATCATTTATTGTAAGCTAACTGTTTATGCGTAGCATGTGCTTGTCTTTCTGTTCAACTTAACAACGACCACATTTTGTCTTTTTCAGTAACAACAACAGGGACAAACGGTAAGTTGATTAAACATGTAATGTGTCATTAACCAGTAATGCAGGCATCCATGTTTCTTATCCGATCATAAAATCCCTTTTCCTGCTTAGTTTGCTTTTGATTTTGTAATTAAAGTATTTTTAGCGAACGATTTAAAATACTAGATTCACCCTAGTGTGTAAATACATCACATTTTCATTGACCTTACGTTTCTATATATGTAATCTGCTAGTGTGTGCCTGTAGAGAAACCTACGTGATGTTTTAGTAATTCAGCAATGTGCTAGTGTTATGTTAGTGAGCGTATGTGTTTGCTGTAATATGAAGTGTTTGTATTTGTCTGAAATGTCAGTAAATGAGCAGCATGGTTAGTGTGATTCAACCATTTTATATTGCGTGAGATTTAACACGTGTGGAGGTGTTCCCCGTTAATTTAGTGTCTCATCGTTGTAGTTATAAGCATAGAATTTAACAATCCTTCTACGAACTGACTTTAAAGACCAAGCATACAAACCAAGCTGGATGTTGAATTTAAATCGCTTAATTTGAAATATGAACGTGACCAATATGCAAAATGATGAAAAGAAAGTCTTGATGTTTGTTTTTCTGTTGTCTAGTGCATATTTTGAATAGTCATTGAATCCATTATCACACAAGTTGTTTAGAGCAAGAGAATTAATATTAATACAAGCAGACATAACAAGCAATAATACGTTACCACTGAGACAGAAAGAAACAAAGAAAAAGTGAAACTGAGAGAGAGAGAGAGAAATAAAGAGAGAGAAAGAGAGAGAGAGAGAGAGAGAAAGAGAGAGAGACATAGCTAATATAAATGTGAGAGCACAGCGAGATTAACGGAAAAAAAAATTAAAACTAAAGAATTTATTAAAATATATTTGTAATATAATCATAATGAAATCGAAATTGTACACTTCGGTGTAGAAGGCAGGAAGTACTGAAACGACAACACGCACTGTACAGTGTATGCTACCGTCAGGGAACACTGGGCAAGTGATTCCTGCCTGGTAACAGGAACTTTTTACAGACGTAAAATAGAAAAGAGAGAAAGAGAGAGCGATAGGCGTAAAGATTGTCAAAGTGAGGCGAAATTAGTAAAAACAATTGAAAACTAAACAAAAGCATTCTTGTATCATTGCAGTATCATTTTCATTAAAGGAAGATTACACAATCGTGTTCATATAAGAAGACGCGCCTTAGATGGTATACAATGTCAGATAAATGATGAATAAAAGAGTTAACAGCGAGACGTTATATGAACACGTAATAAGCCAGGAAAAACATATAAGTGCTTGTAATAAACAATAAAATAATTTCTTTTCTTTTCTGTTTTAGGTACCGCGAACGGGAAAAGTCGTAAGTAAAAGTATAATAATGTCACAAATAATCGTCCCGTCATACATATGTTAAAACCAGCGAGTGGGTGTGCATTCTTCTTCTCTCTTGTTTAGTGTATAAAACAACATTTAGCTGTTAGATAGCTTTATATGTGTTATTAAAAACATTAGTGTGAAGTGTTTGAAATTGTTTAAATGCCAGTAATTTAACAAAACAGTGTAAGCAGTGGTTACAATATGTTTGACATTCGTGCACTATGTAATGCGAGAAAGTGTGATCTCACACTGGTGATTGATCTGTGGTAGGGTGGGCGAGATAATGATGATGATGATGATTATATTGTGATGTGTGATCACTCTCTTGCTACACTCGCACCGACCCGAACAACAATAAAACTCTTGATTCTAGAGGCAGGGACTATATTTATTTTTACAGCCCATTCAGTGACAAAGCAAACATTAAACAAATAAACTAGCGAACATAACACCAAACCAAACAAACAAAACACCCAACAGTGCCCGATGCTAATCTGAAGAAGCAAACAAAGCACAGAATAGTTAAAATCATAATATAATACTGAATGAGAAACACCACGCTCTCACCTGTCAAACTGTCCTACGCCGCCACCTGACACACTCAACTATCACACACACACACACACACTCATGTGTGTCATCCAATGCGACTAGTAAGGTGTTGTGCGTGGGGCTGGCAATCTCACCATGTAACACAGGTTGCTACGGAAACCACTACTGCAAGAGCACACACTCAGCTATCACACACACACACACACTCATGCATGTCGTCCAATGAGACTAGTAAGGTGTTGTGCGTGGGGCTGGCAATCTCACCATGTAACACAGATTGCTACCGAAACACTACTGCCCTAGCATATGAATACTTAATATGGAGGCAAACCACACTGTTGGCCCCATGCTCCCTCAGGAGCGGAGAAGAGAAATATATACCTTGAAGTGAGCCCACGTGCTCTCTCAACCATTCCTCACATAACCATAATTAAATAATCATAAAATGGACATAAAATAATATTCAATTATATGTACAACAAATACTCTCAATAACGAGAATAAACCACCACCTCACAACTGGTCTATCTCAATATTCGTTACTGCATTCGGAAGCATGTCGTATGTGACGACTGGTGCGACTGAGAATCTCATCACACGAAACACATCGTTACCGAAACAAATCACTGCCATAGCATAAAAATGCTTCTTGTCGGCTTGTGATAGACACCAGCCACATTGGTGTTTCCATGCTCCGCCGGGAGCAACCAGAGAAACACATGTCTCAACAAAGGAGTGGCCTCGCGCTCTCCAGAAATCTAAATACATATTCTCACCTCACAGTAACCCATTAAATATATACAGTAGAATTATGATAAGTAGGCTATCGTGAAATACACTCAATTACTTTTACATTAGAAAAATAAAATATAATTATTCTCGACTTAAACCAAACTGGGACTAAATACACAACGTGTCACATGGCGTAACATTATAGGTTTACCACGCGGGGCGTGTTATTCGCCGCTTTTTATACAGTCCTCGCCACGTGGCTACAATCTTGCTATTGTTAATCTTATCTACATTCCCGTGAAATAGCTTCATACTATATCTGCCTTTCTGATAACATTTCTGTCCAGTTTCATGTATAAAATACTCTCCTACTAAATTTGCCCGGTCTGATGGATGAAATACTTGATACTAAATTCTCACATCTGGATTTAGGCTTTGCGTGCCTAATAAAACCTATCAAACATTATTTTCACTCATCTATCATTTCTTCAAGACTAAATCATAATGTCCTAAAAGACATTTCCTTTGGAAACACATCTATCTATTTCACTAAACATTAAAACAGACTCGTGCTGAATATAATTCTAATTTAAATTAACTCACGTGCTCAATGCATTTACAGTTTGGCTCTGTCGTCTGTTCTCTCTGGCGGCTGATACTAGGAAAGGTCCGCTGGTAGCTCGCTATCTCTTTTTATAGGCACTAGGCTAATCACTCACTTTACTGCGCTAGGCGTATTAATCTTGACTACTTAAATATCACACGCGATTATCGCTTAGGAATAGCGAAAACACAAATAAAACCTACAGCTATTTAATATAACACAATTCTACACCACAACTTAATTTAAATGCATTATTATGGCATTTTCATCAATCTTCTACTTCAGATTTTTCACAACCCAGGCTCGCGCCGTCACGTGATCTGACAGTCACGTGGGCCGACCGAAAATATATATGGGCGACAAACATGCCTTGAACTGAAGTGGGGGTGGGGCCTCAGGGGTGTCTTCCCGGCCCATCACATATCTCCCTCCTGATTTTGTTGTCGTCCCGACAACATCACCACCTCTGGCGCTTCGATCGTAGCCTCTTAGATCGTTGGTGCTGCGTATGACTCTTTCTCTGCGGCGATGCTTTATGCTGAGCTTCTGTCATCGGTACAACCCGGCTGGGGACTGTCTTGGTCGACATGTCCCTAGTTGTGCTTTGTCGGGCTGGCAGTTGCTGTGGTCTAGAAGATTCGCCTACTTGTGCCGCGTCGCTGCTGGCTTGTGACATCTGCTTGCCAGTGCATGTAGCTGTCGAATCTGTAGGGGGATCGCTCTTGACGTGTTCTGCACTCATTTTGTGTGGACGGTGGCTTACATTCCCCACAGTCTGCTTTTGATGAGTCTCCTCTGCTGAACCTTGATTTGCACTCCCTCCTATCTGCTTAGGACGGGTTTCCTCCCCTAGACGACGCGTAATTTTCTCGGCGCCCTTAGTGTGACAGTTGTCGTGGCCATCTCTTGGCTTGCGCCCTAAAGGCAACCTGGCTGTGGCAGTCCGTCTAGGGAAAGAGCTTCTTGAGGGACAGGCGGCTATCAAATGTTCAGTTGACTTGCATCCAAAGCATCTTTTCAGGAGCGGGCCTTGTGGGCACTTGGCTGCCATGTGGCCTGAGAACTCACCACAATTATAGCACCTTATCTTTCTGGGCTTCCTCTGTGCCATGGGTCGCTTTCTGCTGCCCTTACACTCTTGACCGCCAATGCCGCATACATAAATTGCTTCCATGCCCTGGACCGATGGTTTGCTGTCAAACTCTACTCTCTCATTTCTCGCCAGACTCCGGAATCCCTTTCTGAAGATCTTGGTCTGATGTACAAATACATCAATACCTCCATCATCTGGCGTGATGAATCCCCATCCCCTGCGGACACTGTACCACTTGCAAACTCCTTTTCGCCTTGTCGGTGCAGCTGCACTGGTCGGTACTGTCAGCTCACTGCTTTCGTTAACAACAGCTTGACTCTCACATACCAGAACATGCACCTCCTCGTCGTGCTTTGGCTGTTCCCGTGGACTCACCTCCTTGTCTTGCGTTGGCTGTTCCCGCGGACACACCTCCTCGTTGTGCTTTGGCTGCTTCCGCGGCTGGCATGGTGCTCTCTTTCTCTGCACCTCCTCTTGTGCTGGCGAACTGGACTCTGACATCTGTGCTATCTGGGACTTTAGGAAGGATAATTCTGCCCTGAGTGCCTCCTCCTCCTTCTTAACTTCTGCACTTGCTATCTGGACCCGTGTCTCAGGCTTTTTACTTCCACCATAAACAGCATATTCCCAAGGGAAATTCCTGTTCACCTCACTGACTTGTGGTTTCTCGCTATAGGCTTTTTTTACAATTTCCAGTAACTTCTCAGGGCTGGCCTTGGCTCCACCTTGTATCCGTAACTCTCTAGATACCATTGGTGTAACGTTGTTCCATATCATGTCTAACCTGTCTTCTGCGCAAAAAGGCGCCACCTTCCACGCGGCTTCCACATCCTCCACAAACTCTTGCCAAGTGGGTCTCCCCTCTCCACTAAATAACCTTATCTCTGGCTCCTCCACGTACAATATCTTCACAGGCGCATTAATCGATGCCATCTTGCTGCAGGACCGCACTGCTGGGTGTTTACACTATTTGTTCGTCTGCTGTTTGCTCGGTGTCACTGTCTGCCTTACCCTGCTCGCAGCGCCAATTGTGGTAGGGTGGGCGAGATAATGATGATGATGATGATTATATTGTGATGTGTGATCACTCTCTTGCTACACTCGCACCGACCCGAACAACAATAAAACTCTTGATTCTAGAGGCAGGGACTATATTTATTTTTACAGCCCATTCAGTGACAAAGCAAACATTAAACAAATAAACTAGCGAACATAACACCAAACCAAACAAACAAAACACCCAACAGTGCCCGATGCTAATCTGAAGAAGCAAACAAAGCACAGAATAGTTAAAATCATAATATAATACTGAATGAGAAACACCACGCTCTCACCTGTCAAACTGTCCTACGCCGCCACCTGACACACTCAACTATCACACACACACACACACACTCATGTGTGTCATCCAATGCGACTAGTAAGGTGTTGTGCGTGGGGCTGGCAATCTCACCATGTAACACAGGTTGCTACGGAAACCACTACTGCAAGAGCACACACTCAGCTATCACACACACACACACACTCATGCATGTCGTCCAATGAGACTAGTAAGGTGTTGTGTGTGTGGGGCTGGCAATCTCACCATGTAACACAGATTGCTACCGAAACACTACTGCCCTAGCATATGAATACTTAATATGGAGGCAAACCACACTGTTGGCCCCATGCTCCCTCAGGAGCGGAGAAGAGAAATATATACCTTGAAGTGAGCCCACGTGCTCTCACAACCATTCCTCACATAACCATAATTAAATAATCATAAAATGGACATAAAATAATATTCAATTATATGTACAACAAATACTCTCAATAACGAGAATAAACCACCACCTCACAACTGGTCTATCTCAATATTCGTTACTGCATTCGGAAGCATGTCGTATGTGACGACTGGTGCGACTGAGAATCTCATCACACGAAACACATCGTTACCGAAACAAATCACTGCCATAGCATAAAAAATGCTTCTTGTCGGCTTGTGATAGACACCAGCCACATTGGTGTTTCCATGCTCCGCCGGGAGCAACCAGAGAAACACATGTCTCAACAAAGGAGTGGCCTCGCGCTCTCCAGAAATCTAAATACATATTCTCACCTCACAGTAACCCATTAAATATATACAGTAGAATTATAATATAAGTAGGCTATCGTGAAATACACTCAATTACTTTTACATTAGAAAAATAAAATATAATTATTCTCGACTTAAACCAAACTGGGACTAAATACACAACGTGTCACATGGCGTAACATTATAGGTTTACCACGCGGGGCGTGTTATTCGCCGCTTTTTATACAGTCCTCGCCACGTGGCTACAATCTTGCTATTGTTAATCTTATCTACATTCCCGTGAAATAGCTTCATACTATATCTGCCTTTCTGATAACATTTCTGTCCAGTTTCATGTATAAAATACTCTCCTACTAAATTTGCCCGGTCTGATGGATGAAATACTTGATACTAAATTCTCACATCTGGATTTAGGCTTTGCGTGCCTAATAAAACCTATCAAACATTATTTTCACTCATCTATCATTTCTTCAAGACTAAATCATAATGTCCTAAAAAGACATTTCCTTTGGAAACACATCTATCTATTTCACTAAACATTAAAACAGACTCGTGCTGAATATAATTCTAATTTAAATTAACTCACGTGCTCAATGCATTTACAGTTTGGCTCTGTCGTCTGTTCTCTCTGGCGGCTGATACTAGGAAAGGTCCGCTGGTAGCTCGCTATCTCTTTTTATAGGCACTAGGCTAATCACTCACTTTACTGCGCTAGGCGTATTAATCTTGACTACTTAAATATCACACGCGATTATCGCTTAGGAATAGCGAAAACACAAATAAAACCTACAGCTATTTAATATAACACAATTCTACACCACAACTTAATTTAAATGCATTATTATGGCATTTTCATCAATCTTCTACTTCAGATTTTTCACAACCCAGGCTCGCGCCGTCACGTGATCTGACAGTCACGTGGGCCGACCGAAAATATATGGGCGACAAACATGCCTTGAACTGAAGTTGGGGTGGGGCCTCAGGGGTGTCTTCCCGGCCCATCACAGATCGAATTGCACTCCTGTTTTCTAATGATCATTGAATAATTCCTACAGGCAGTGCGCACAAAATCACTCTACGCGATACAGAATATACGTTTTAGCAATAAGTAAACTTTAAATACTGAAGCAGAGATATAGACATTTAGCGAAGTATAAAGACATTGACATCAGTAAAATAAAATGTTTTGCAACTTGGGCTTTGAAAAATATGAAATAAAACAAAAGAAAAGACAAGGTAAACAAGAACAAAACCTAATCACGGTAGAAAGAAAGATAATCTATTAATTTATAGAATAATTTATGCAAGACTTCGTATCTGACGTCTGAGAATAAGTAAAACACAAACGCAAATCAGAGTTCTTATATTACACACCTGATGTAGCAATCCATTTCGGCGGGATCTTTTTATGTATGTTTTTAGTGTACGCCCGCTATTAAAGTTTGATAAATGGAGTGTGTAAGTGGATCAAAAGTTATCTACCGAGTTGTATCGGACAGACACAAATTATAGGCACTAGATAAGATGACATCTATATTTATCGTGACAGTTTACTATTGTAATTATAGTAACTGCACGGTTGTTTACATGCGATTTGTAACGGTACCTCTATATATTCACTGTCTTAGTGTTTGTTAGCACATGCTAACTGTTTACACTTAATAAGTCTTCGTCTTTCACTACAACTAAATGTCGATCATCATTTGTTCTTTTCTTTTTCAGTAAATAAGACAGTGACAACAGGTAAGTTATAAAAAAAAAGTCAATACACTATAACAGCCACATCTATATTACTGAACTGAAAATTGACAGCAGAAACGATGTCATCTTCATATCTGGAGATGGTTTACGTTTGTATATATGCATCTGTGTGGATGTTTACGTGTGTGTATGTGGGCATGTGCATCAGTACTTCTATACATTCAGTGCATTAGTGTTTATTATTTATTGTAAGCTAACTGTTTATGCGTAGCATTTGGTTGTCTTTCTGTTCAACTTAACAACGACTACATTTTGTCTTTTTCAGTAACAACGACAGGGACAAACGGTAAGTTGATTAAACAAGTAATGTGTCATTAACCAGTAGTGCAGGCACCCATGTTCCTTATCGGATCATAAAATCCATTTTCCCGCTTAGTATGCTGCTGATTTTGTAATAAAATATTTTTTAGCGAACGATTTAAAATACTAGATTCACCCTAGTGTAAATACATCACATTTTTATCGACCCTACGTTTCTATATATCTAATCTGCTAGTAAGTTCCTGTAGGAAAACCTACGTGATGTTTTAGTAATTCAGCAATGTGCTAGTGTTATGTTAGTGAGCGTATGTGTTTGCTATAATATGAAGTGTTTGTATTTGTCTGAAATGGCAGCAAATGAGCAGCATGGTTAGTGTGATGCAACCATTTTATATTGCGTGAAATTTAACACATGTGGAGGTGTGCCCCGTTAATTGAGAGTCTCATCATTGTAGTTATAAGCATAGAATTTAACAATCCTTCTACGAACTGACTTTAAAGACCAAGCATACAAACCAAGCTGGATGTTGAATTTAAATCGCTTAATTTGAAATATGAACGTGACCAATATGCAAAATGATAAAAAGAAAGTCTTGATGTTTGTTTTTCTGTTGTCTAGTGCATATTTTGAATAGTCATTGAATCCATTATCACACAAGTTGTTTAGAGCAAGAGAATTAATATTAATACAAGCAGACATAAGAAGCAATAATACGTTACCACTGAGACAGAAAGAAACAAAGAAAAAGTGAAACTGAGAGAGAGAGAGAGAAATAAAGAGAGAGAGAGAGAGAGAGACAGAGAGAGAGAGATAGAGAGAGACAGAGAGAGACAGAGAGAGACAGAGAGAGAGACATAGTTAATATAAATGTGAGAGCACAGCGAGATTAACGGAAAAATAAAATTAAAACTAAAGAATTTATTAAAATATATTTTTAATATAATCATAATGAAATCGAAATTGTACACTTCGGTGTAGGAGGCAGGAACTACTGAAACGACAACACGCACTGTACAGTGCACGCTACCGTCGGGAACACTGGGCAAGTGATTCCTTCCTGGTAACAGGCACTTTTTAGAGACGTAAAAATAGAAAAGGGAGAATGAGAGAGCGATAGGCGTAAAGATTGGCAAAGTGAGGCGAAATTAGTAACAACAATTGAAAACTAAACAAAAGCATTCTTATATCATTGCAGTATCATTTTCATTAAAGGAAGATTACACAATCATGTTCACATAAGAAGACGCGCCCTAGATGGTATACAATGTCAGATAAATGATGAATAAAAGAGTAAACAGCGAGACGTTATATGAACACGTAATAAGCCAGGAAAAACATATAAGTGCTTGTAATAAACAATAAAATAATTTCTTTTCTGTTTCAGGTACCGCGAACGGGAAAAGTCGTAAGTAAAAGAATAAATAATGTCACAAATAATCGTTCCGTCACACATATGTTAAAATCAGCGAGTGGTTGTGTATTCTTTTCTCCTGTTTAATGTATAAAACAACATTTAGCTGTTATAGCACGTTTCACTAGCTTTGCCCAACTTCAAAATGCTATATCTCAGCGAATATATAATGCATATAAGTGAAATTGTGTGTGTGAATTTGAAATGGCATAGACCCTATGAATTAAATTTTTCATTAAAATGCGGCCATTGGTTTCAATTTTTGTTTCTTTGCGATATAATATAAAATCCTACTTTCCAGCACACATCACACAGACACATATTGAAATGTCTACAGTAAATTATACGACCTCATTTGCACATTTTTGGTTTATCAAGCAATTGGCATGATTTTTGCGTGAAATTGCGTGAAATTGCACTTCTTGAACATAAAACAGTTTATTTCCGGTTTTACGCACACATTGTCAATCAGTGGCGTGTCTACAAAAAGTATTGTGTGGCTAAGTAGGAAAAATGAGTCTGCAAAAACATGTTATGACATTACAGCAAATCACAGATAGAATTTTTAAGTATTTCTGCAATGAAGCTACTCGAGGAAAACTATATCATTCTATTTCAAACCCACAAAAGAGGACTATTCATGCCTTGGGGATAAGCAAACGATCATTGCAACGCTGGATAGCGACATCTGAAATTTGTAATTCCAGTGTTTTACACACGAAAAATAGGCCAAGAGTGGTGGATAATTTTGACAGAGAATTGATCCGCAGAGAAATTTGCAATATGTTTCTCAATAATGAGGCAGTGACTTTAAGGAAATTGAAAATTTGGTTAAGAAAGAATAATGACATTGATATTTCCAAATCTACGCTATGGAAGACTATTAGGAGTTTGGGATTCAATTTTAGAAAATACGTTGGTGGCAGAAACCTTATTTGTGAGAAGCCTCATATAGTTGCAATGAGAAGCAAATATTTACGCGAGGTCAGAGAAATGAGAAGAGATTGTTATGATTTTGTGTATTTAGATGAAACTTGGATCAATGCGCACCACAGTAATGAACGAGAATGGCAATCATCTGATGGGACAACTAAGAGACTAGTACCAAGCAGCAAAGGACAGCGACTAATAATTGCACATGCAGGAAGCAGCCATCATGGGCTTCTAAATAATACTGAACTCACATGTGTTTCAAAATCCACAGATAATAGGGATTATCATACAGAGATGAATGGCAAGATATTTCATGATTGGATTGTGAACCATGTACTTCCTTCCTTGGATAGTCCGTCGTGTTTGATAATGGACAATGCTTCATATCACAACGTTGTGGCACCAGAAGATAAAGTTCCTAATTCATCAAGTACTAAAGATGTAATAAAGATTTGGCTGACCAAAAACGACATTCCATTCAACGAAATGTCCCTGAAGCCTGAATTAATTGGAATTGTAAAAAAGACACAGCATACAAAGATATTTCTCATAGACAAGGCAATCCATCAACATTCTCACTTAAACCCAATAGAATTAGTCTGGGCTAAAATTAAGGAACAGGTAGCAACAGAAAATAGAACGTTCAAATTAAAAGATGTTGAAATACTTACAAAAGCCGCCATCTCCAATATAGCCAGGGATTATTGGAAGAAATGTGAGAACCATGTGTTACAAGAGGAAGGGGAATATTGGAAGAATGATGGTTTGTCCTTCATTCAGCCGAGATTGATTATCAATTTCTCAGAGACATCTGATTATGATTCGGATGAAATTTAATTTCTTTAAAGATGACCTTACCGTTATTTAAAAACACATTAGAGGAGCAACGTTCCATTATGATATTTATGAACCGCAAAGTGGTGATACCTATTGAAATAATTAGATCAATGAAGGTCCAGTTTGATAGCGCATTAAATGTCAAAGACAAACAATGTCACGAGTATCTCCCATGCAGATCATTTAAGAAATCATCTTCAACAGGTATTCATATGCAAACGTGATGGCCACATTATTGTAATAGTAGACACGCCTATGCCTATTCAATTCACAGAATCTGTGACTGAAGTGGTAAAATTTCTTTTCTCGATACACAATAATTAGTATGCCGACAAAGATCAAATGATTTCATCCGTTTATGGGAACTGGACAAGATGCACAGATATAAAGTATATATTTGTTGGGTCTAACCCAATATAACATCGTATGCGAAAAATGGCATTAATACGTTCGACGGTTAATCAGATAATTACATTTGAAGTTGGGCAAAGCTAGTGAAACGTGCTATAGATAGCTTTATATGTGTTATTAAAAATTAGTGTGAAGTGTTTGTAATTGTTTAAATGCCAGTAACTTAACAAAACAGTGAAAGCAGTGGTTAAAATATGTTTGACATTCGTGCACTATGCAATACGGGAAAGTTTGATCTCAAACTGGTGACTGATCGAACTGCACTCCTGTTTTCTAATGACCATTGAGTATTTCCTACAGGCAGTGTGCACAAAATCACTCTAAGCGATACAAAGTATAAGTTTTAGCAATAAGTAAACTTTAAATACTGAAGCAGAGATATAGACATTTAGCGAAGTGTAAAGACATCGACATAAGTAAAATAAAATGTTTTGCAACTTGTGCTTTGAAAAATATGAAATAAAACAACAAAAAGACAAGGTAAACAAGAACAAAACCTAATCACGGTAGAAAGAAAAATAATCTATTAGTTTATAGAATAATTTATGCAAGACTTCATATCTGACGTTTGAGAATAAGTAAAACACAAACGCAAATCAGAGTTCTTACATTACACATCTGATTTAGCAATCCATTTCTGCAGGATCTTTTTATTTTTGTTTTTAACGTACTCCCGCTATTAAATTTTGATAAATGGAGTGTGTATGTAGATCAAAAGTTATCTCTCGAGTTGTATCGAATAGACACAAATTATAGACACTGGATAAGATTACATCTATATTTATCGTGACAGTTTACTATTGTCAACTACCAATTAATGCTGTGGATATAATAATGACAATAATTTAAAACTTGGCTCGCTCCACTAGGAGACGACCACAACATGAAATGGTTGACACAGAAAGATAACACTTTCTATAGGAATTCCCATTTTAATAGACAATGCACACAGTATAGCCACAGACGGCTGAAACCAGTATGGAATACATATGACACTGCCCCCAAGAAACTTCTCGAATTAATATATAAAATTAATCTCACAAATGACAGTATAACAGGACTATACAAACTCAGTACTGAAAATCGCTCACTATGTACAAACACAACCTTCGCCGAGGCCTTCTATCCGGAACAATCCTTAGGATTTTTAAATTTTAGTTAGCTCGAAGGTGGTGTGGGTTCTTGCCACCGTCGATGGTTTCGATTGGTGCTACTGAAAAGTATGAACTTATTGCCCTGGGCGCAAATAAAGCTGGGGTAATATGGAAAGTGCCTGTAATGCCGCCAGCAGCTCCTCTTGCCGGTACATAACCATACGATGATGCTCGTAAAGATTTTCGAAGTCCACGTCTTCATCCCCATCGCCGTCTGAAGCGTCCACGCCAACCAGACCGTCTTCTCATAAATCTACGGAATCGCCTACGTCCGCCATACCGCATAAAACCGCACTAACAGAAAGCCACACTAACAATTGCAAGATCCCGTTGAACACTAATCACGCAACTCACTCAACCAATATTATACTAAACCTAAGCCAACCGGATTACGTTCCTTGTGCCAGTCTAAAAATAGCAACCAACCAAATCACTTATATTGAGGGCCTTGCTGTCGCAAAACTGAGGTACATTTCCTCTCAGGACGCCACTATTCAAGAAATAATCGCATTATAGTCAAAATGGTCCGAAATAAACCACACGCCAAAAAGAGGAAGGTTTACACCAGCCCACCAGCGCTGAACAAAAGCAAAAACAGCCAGCCGGAGAGAACAGTCGACCCACCTGCAAACACTATGAATGAGGTTGAAGAGAATGCTCTTCAGCACAGACAGTTACAAGAGGAAGACACATAAGATATCGGTGATACCATCATAGACGCATGCAACATCTCACTGTAGATACTCTCTCTGGACTGTAGCACGCGGTGGAAGTGTAAGTGGTGTACTATGTTTGTTGATGATGGCAAATTAGTAGGTCGGGCTTATGCAGATGGCCGACAAAAGGTGTGTGGGTGAGTAGATACCAATGCGTGCGAATGCTTGTAGTTCAAGTAAGTCAATGACAATCACACACACCAAAAATATGCACATCATAGTCAGAAAATGTTGAAACTGCAAGTGACATTGATCACAGTTTTAATACGCCACAAAAAAGAATGTTCACATCACCAAAATACACTGTCACAAGCATAGTTCATGGCACATCATGAAAATAACGACAAATCAGTATCCATAAATAGTATGAGTGGCGTATATGTATATAATAGCCTTCCCTGGCTTTGCAGTAGTATTACAAATAATCTCTTTGTCTTCTCTGACAATCAAGTCATATAATCCTCTATAAATAATCTCCTCGTCTTCTCTGACAATCAAGTTATATAATTCTTTATAAATAATCTCCTCGTCATCTCTGACAATCAAGTCATATAATCCTCTGTGTGTCCTCTGACCAATAAATCACGTAAATCTTTGGCAAGGTAACAATATCCATATACTCATAAACTCTCCTCCGCACCAGGAGAAAGTCACCTTCATATCAGCCAACCATCTTGGGCTGGTAGCATCATAATACAAAATTCTTGGCTACAACAAATAGTTTAAAGGGTATTTTTACCTTCCCTGTCATCCAAGAATAAACCACAATAAACGTACGCCATCCTTGGCTCTCAGAAATATGTCAGAATTATAGTCGGGGAAAACTCTCAAACATTCCTATCACACAGAGGTCTTCGTTCCCCGATTACACAGGCTGAGAAAAAGTGGCTGACCTCTCTGGTCAAGCACCCAAAAGCCAACTGTCACGAGATATCGCATATCAGTTCCCGCCACATCATTCACGCATGCGCGGATAATTGCGTGACGTGAGTTTAGCTCACACGAGCTAACGTTTCTCGAAAACTGTTCAAGAAAATTCTTCGAACAGAAAAACTTAAATGACCAAATAGCAAGTCAAGGGAGACAACAACTAAATCAAACCTGTCTCAAAAAATATTACAACCAGTTAACTCCCTTAGACCATAGTATAAAAAAGTTTACATCGAAAGCTAAAACAAACTGACTTTAACAGTCTACCACACCCCCCGGGGAAAAAAATGATAACATTTTTCTTAGAGAACATACATCGAATAAATAAACAAATGAGGGCGGTAGCATACAAATATCTAGACATAAGTATACGCTAAATAAAGTCATAAACACAAGGGGAATAAGAGAAACCACAAGGAATGCAGATAGAACGCTATAATATCATAAGAAAAAGTAGAAAAGTGACGAGTGAACAAAGACAAGAAGAAATACGAAAGGAAAGAGTAAGGATGTAGGGAAGCAATGCCCTAAGAATGAAGAAGACAAAAATATGACATGATAATCAAAACCAATACATAGCATAAATCAATATCATAAAAATATAGCAGCATACATGACAATCTAAATTTACTTACACACCCCCAAAATAAATAATGAGCATGATAACCCTGACAACGGGCTCATAACATATAAATGATGCGCCTATAAAGGGCAACAAAATATACAACGCCATATACCAGGCTATTACTGACACACAAGGGAGCGTCGGGAGATAAAAGTATCTCACAAACTAAGAGAAAATATTTTCTCATAGTACTAATATTATATAAAAAAGGAGCTGCCGCAATCACACTATAAAGTGCTGGCAACATTACAATGCTAGACAAAATCACATACATATGACTTCATATATCCCAACAAAAAATACAATATCAACATGTCTCGCAATGATAAATTACAAAAATAGAGGTGTCATTACTAAATTATACTTTAACATAGTGATTTACAGCATTATAGAGACACCAACATATTATCAGCACAAAGTTATAACATATCATAACTCAATATCTCTTAATATAACATCGTATACACATGTACAATAATGTTAACTAACTGTAGCAAGTCCATAAAAGAGATGAATTCCGCAGTCCCAGAACACTCTGTATACAAGAGGGCACCATAGACATCTAAAGTAGCATCAAATGCCAAATGGTAAATAGGGACGTCAAATCTTGAAATATCTGGCAAACTGTTGAGACTCTCCATATAACAGCACTGACTCGCTGGGAAAGCTTACGCTGTGAAACAATACAAATGAGAATCTCTGTTTGATAACCGTAGGATTTTATAATATACAATAGTTAATTTAAATCTCTACTTATCAAATGTGGCCATGTAAACTTCCGGCCTTTATATGGTGATAATCAAACCTTCTTCCGTTACACTAGAGGCTGTAACAGAGAAAGTAATACAAACTGTTTACAATTATGCATTAAATAAAGTCAAGCAAATGTACTAACAGAATGTTAATGTATGACAGTGTCGTGGGTATATAACAAACCCCGACATGTATAAGAAAATTTAGGACATGAGAGTCAAGTAGAATCCTGTAATTGTGTCACAGGGTTATCCCGAAGGGTAACCAAAGAGAGTTATCGGTGTGGAGCCGGCTTTGTCAATGGCTCAGATTTGCCTGGCAACCGGTTGGAAATATACAGCAGGAGTGAAGAAGGCAAATGTAAGACTATGGAATAAATTCCCCCCAGACAGTCCCAGTGATTCTTGATCTCGTGACACTATAACTCCTACCACTCTATCCCCCTCTCTATATTATAATGCTAACGAGCCCCCACTCCCCTATTACACTGAGTGAACAGAAGAGGAAGAAAGGAAGAACAGTATGTCTCTTTCGCACACTTTCTTTCCTTCTCTATATATGTAATAACGTGTGTTGGTAATGTAACCACAACTACAACATTTATTAAATTATTGAAATATAACAACATTCAATTACACTAATACAAATGCAACTAGGAATGACATTAACTATCCCTGTAAAAAAAGATATTAGTTAATGCAAAATACACAAATGAATCTAAAGTCTACACTATGTGATGATGATGAATTTAAGTTATCTTAACCACTACCAAAAAGGATGTCTTGTTTCGGGTCTCTGACTGACTGTCAATAAACACTGGGTATTTGTATACACTGGACAAGTCTTTGTCTGCATTCAATAATATTGGACGGTCCACTTACTGTCATCAGGTGTCGATGGCCTGTTCTTTTGTTATTCACAAAGCGAGTGTTGACATTGCCACGCGCGTCTGAGATGGCTTGTTCCGAGGTTGTGTTGAAACAATGTTATGCGGTGGGGACTTTGTCTGATATGCAGATATCCATGTGTGGTGAAGATATTTTCCTCAGGTGGTGATGATGGTGAAATCTGGTATATAATTGAATTTGTTTGCGCATCAGTTTTACGGGGAGAATCTGTCCATTACGGCATGTAATTTAGGATCTCGATAAATTTTGTAGGCACGTGGTTTACAAAATCGTCCGTCTGGTCTTGCCACTTCTGATCAAGATTTCTTAAAGGCACTTGTAAAAATCGTCCGTTTGCTTCTGCAACTTCTGATCATAAAATTCACGTGGACAGCTCTTAGTAATGCAGCAATTCTTCTGGGTATTTTCTGCTTACTTTTCTGTGTGGGTGATTCTTTAGTAGAAAGTCCCTTCGCCGCCTGGCAAGTTCTTTTCTAAAATCCCCGTTGTTTGTTGGTAGGTTTGTTGCCGTTAAATATCTGTGAGATGCGTGTCGTCGCAGTATTTCTGTTTGGCCCTACTCAAAAGCTTTTATCCCGTGATTAACGCCAACCACGTAGTAGACGAAGGATGAGTATCTCAAATGGTCCCTGTCTCTACCACTGTGATGGATAAAATAATGAACCCTTTGTAAGTATCCCGTAAACTATGCTACGCCTGTAGTGTGTTCTTGTATGTGAAATCTTATCACTATAATGAATGGCTGCGCGGTGTTTACTGCACGTTTAACATGTAATGTAAGAGGCAAAATAAAAGTGTCTTGTATTTACTTCGTTATAGTTACTGGAAACTGTGTAATTTTATAAATATCATAATTCTCTCATGGTGTTTATTGCAACCTGTACTTATGAGTATAAAATATAATATTATAATAAACGTGACTGGTATTTACAGTGCTATATTTATGGAAAATTTGTATATATTATCTGACTGAAGTTAAGATAGATGTATAATAATAATGTACAAACTATATTACACTAACCTTGGTGTCCCTATCAAGAATTTCCCTGACTCACGTCTTGATTCTTTCTCGTGAAATCGAGAACCCAAGTTTTGGTTGGCGGACTGCTTCTCTTGCAATGCCAAGCAATGAATATAGTTGAGTTATATATCGTCTGAATCGCCTATGGCTATTTTTCGGGTCGTTTCTTGTGTCATGTGAAATTTCGTTTGTTTTCCTTTCGTCAGACATTCAGTCCTCACAAATTTCTGTAATGTTTTGCTATTATCGTTTTCTTGTTTTTCCTCTCCCAGACAATCTGTCTGCGTCATCTTTTGGGTGTCTGTTGCAGTGTTGTTCTTCTCGTTATGATTTCGTATTCACACTCCTTTCATGTTGTTATTTATTCTTTCCTATTTACTTTCGCCCCGACTTTGTGTCTCCTTTAATCCAATATTACTTTGTCTGAACGACTGACCACACTACTCATTGTAAAATTACTTGGCCTTCTGTCGCCGACTGCACATTATGTTCTATTACTAGCCAAAATAATACTTGGGTAGTACTGGCCTTGTGTAAACACACCCGCGACTTAGTGTCGATTACCGCAATAGTCTGTTGACCTAATGTCACCTTGTTGTGCGACATGCCAGGTGAATGTTGTTGCCTTTCCAAAGCTTACGCCCAGCGCTGTCTATTGCTAGGTAAACATTCTCTGTAAAATTGGTGGATGTCCCATGACTGTTGACAAACGATGTCTGTGCAGACAAAGAATTTAAACAACAAACTTATTTCTGATTCAGTGAGAAATTTACTGACAAAATATTGGGAATCGGTCTTAGGAATTGAAATGCCGACTTACTCGCGTCTTGCGACAAATTGATGTAAAGAAAAGTCGTAAGTATACACGTGAAACCCACGTCAAAAGGCAAATCTAGAGGATGGTAATGACGACTAAGAGCGTCACGATGGCTGACAATCCGCGATTTTGCGCAAGACAAAGGAACTGCAGTAGACAAAGGCGGACATCTAAACGGCTGAACTGAAGTCATAGCCTGAGTACTGTAAAAAGGAAAAAGCAAGAAATATACCATAAAGATGTAAAAGCAGACAGTAGTAAACTTGGACCTACGTCGAAGTTTAAAAGGAAAGCAGAAAGTACGACAAAAAGTCGTAAAAGACGAAGATACTGAGCTAACCGGTCCAGTTAGAAAAGTAAAGAAACTGATAAAGTATAGATATGTACTAAGAACCAAGTCCGTACATATGGCAAAGAAGACACTGGTCATTGCAGCAAAGAAGTTGGAAACAATGTGACTGGATGTAGACTCAGTCGTAGCACTAAAGTTAGTGTGTGTGTCAGACAAAATCGAAGGATCTTCTTCTATGATAGTAGTTAAAGAAGAATCAACGTTAAGGTTGCGACGTACTGAGGTATGTCGAACTGGGCTAAAAGAAGCACCAAAATTAGTATGATGAACAATTGTATCATCAATAATGCAAGATTGTCCAAAATTAGCACAATGTTTCACGTCAGCAGAATGTATCTGGTGAAAAGATTTTGGCTTAGTGGTGGTAGTAAGATTATGTTGCCGTTCCCAAGCAGCAATTTGTACCGGCGTACAGATTTTTACACCATGTATCTGTCCGACAGTAAGGTCGGCGATAGGTGCTCTGAGCAAACGGTGTGGTAATGTGGACTATGGCAGTCGGAAAAGTCTCAACTGTCCCAGCGAATGTCACATATTCCACTTCATTACCAGTTGCACAAGATGGATGAACTAGAGACTGTCTAATCCCAACAGTCGTGCATCCAGAAACAAATGGAACTGAGACTGGAATATTATTCACCAATCCTTCATGTAGAGTAAGAGACCCTCTTCCGTCATGCGCAGCTAAGGCAAGAAGAGGGGGTAGAGGATGACCGCAACTCAAGGTAGTTATAGCTGTAGGTTGGAACACAGTTGTGCACTGCGGGCACTGAGATGCTGTCTCAAAATTGAAAGCAGAGCAAGTGATAGCACTAGAGGTACTATTATTATTGTTACCTTGATCATTATTAACTTGGGGCTCTTGTTGAGCAGAGTTAGCATGACGATATGATCCATTATTATTTGGAGATCTACCGTCGTATCGCGGTCTGCCGCGACTATTATCTGTATTGGAATTATTTCTATTCCCTCTATTGAAACTATCGTTCTGATTCGAACCCCAGTTTTCATAGTTGCGATTGTCATTTCTCCTTTGATCAAAATTTCTATTAGATGGGTTTTGTTGTCTACCTGAGAAGTTATTATTGGTTTGATAACCTCTATTGTGGTAACCTCTTCCAAAGTTCTAATAATTGTTATGACCAAAATGTTGAGGACTATTAAATTGTCTCCAGTTCCATGAAGAAGAATCATTACGTGATGGACCCCCTTGGTTCTGTCCAAAAACACGATTATTCCTGTTATCAAAATTGCGCTGAGGCCTTTGAAATTTCCGTCAAAAACTAGGACCATATGGTGTTGCTGAAGCAACGGGTAAACCTTCTTCGACTTTAGAGTTACTAACTGTTACATTTGGATGTGCCGTAACGTATTGGCGACAGTATTGTTCCATATCTTTTATGTTTGGAGGTTTTCGCTCATGTAAGAAGGAAAGAAAAGGTTTACTAACTGATGACATAAATTTGTCACGAAGCAGTAAGTCAACAAGGGCCTCATATGTGTGTTCAGTTTTTGACAATTCCACCCAACGAGAAAAGGTCAGGCGAATATCTGATATAAAGTCTGAAAAATCTTTCCCTGTCTCTGGCAATAGAGACTTAAAGCGTAGGCGATAACCTTCTTCATCCAGCTGGTATTTTTTATCAGGGCTGCTCTAACAATATCATAGTTATTTTTGTCAGTATCTTCCACCGACATCATAACCTTTTAAGCATCAAATGTAAGTAACCTACCAAGTTGATCACAATATTGCGACTTGTCTATCTTATAAAAGTCGCATGCTAGTTTAAATCTACCCAGATAGAATGCAATATCGTCGCAGGTAGGGTTGAAAGCAGGTAATTTAATATCATAATGTTTAATATTTGCCCTATTGAGTGAATTATTTGTCTCATTTTGTGCATTACTCATATTTGCCAACTTTATTTTCTCCAACTCCAAAGCTTTACGTGTAGTGTTGGGCAGAGCAACCTAACCTTTGAGGTGAAGACAAGAGTACGACAGGGATGCCCCTTATCAACCACTCTTTTTTTTAACAGTCATAGACTGGGTGATGCGCCAGACAACAGAGGGCAGTCCAAGAGGAATAAGATGGACAACATTTTCTACATTGGAAGATCTGGAATATGCAGATGACATTGCACTACTGGCACATTCAGATCAACACATCCAGGAAAAAACAGATAGACTTAATAAGTTTAGCCAGCAGGTGGGCTTGAACATCAATTTAAAGAAGTCTGAGGTCATGACGTTCAATGTGAGCAACCCTGTGCCCATATCAGTAAGGAATCAGCAACTGGTACAGACAGATACCTTCACATACCTAGGAAGCATAGTAACACCAGACGGCGGAGCAGACGAAGACATCAACATCAGAATGAATAAGGCAAGAACAGCCTTCTTTAGCCTAAACAACATATGAAAGTCCTCCCAATACAGCACAAGCACAAAATTAAGATTATATCAGAGCTGTGTGCTTTCTGTGCTTCTCTATGGTGCGGAATGCTGGAGAGTTACAGAGAAGGAAATTTCGAAATTGTCCTCTCTTCACACAACATGCCTAAGAAAACTTCACAGAATCTTTTGGACGAATACCATCAAAAACCAAGATCTGCTTACTCGTAGCAAGCAAGAGGACATGCACACCATCATAGCTGGCAAACGCTGGAGCTGGGTTGGCCATGTCCTCAGAAGAGACCCCGATGCCATTACAAGAACAGCTATGCTTATAATCCCTGAAGGAAAACGAAAGAGAGGCCGATCAAAAACAACCTGGCGGAGGACTGTGGAGGCTGAGATGCAAAGAAAGAACCAGAGTTGGGTCACTGTACGAAGGATGGCCGCCGACCGAGCAAAGTGGAATCAATTTGTTTTTGCCCTACAAGATGCCACTAGGCGTGATGGCCACTGACTGCTTTGACGGTCGGCGGCTAAGGCTCAAAGAAGAAGAACGGTTGTTTACATGCGAGTTTTAATAGTACCTCTATGTATTCACTGTGTTAGTGTTTGTTAGTGCATGCTAACTGTTTACACTTAATAAGTCTTCGTCTTTCACTACAACTAAATGTCGATCATCATTTGTTCTTTTCTTTTTCAGTAAATAAGACAGTAACAACAGGTAAGTTATAAAAAAAAAGTCATCAGACTATAACAGCCACATCTATGTTACTTAACTGAAAATTGACAGCAGAAACGATGTCATCTTCATATCTGGAGATGGTTTACGTTTGTATTTATGAATCTGTGTGAATGTTTACGTGTGTGTATTTGGGCATGTGCATCAGTACTTCTAAATATTCAGTGCATTAGTGTTTATCATATATTGTAAGCTAACTGTTTATGCGTAGCATGTGGTTGTCTTTCTGTTCAACTTAACAACGCTTACATTTTGTCTTTTTCAGTAACAACAACAGGGACAAACGGTACGTTGATTAAACAAGTAATGTGTCATTAACCAGTAGTGCAGGCACCCATGTTCCTTATCGGATAATAAAATCCATTTTCCTGCTTAGTATGCTGTTGATTTTGTAATAAAATATTTTTTAGCGAAAGATTTAAAATACTAGATTCACCCTAGTGTAAATACATCAAATTTTCATCGACCTTACGTTTCTATATATCTAATCTGGTAGTGAGTGCCTGTAGGAAAACCTACGTGATGTTTTAGTAATTCAGCAATGTGCTAGTGTTATGTTAGTGAGCGTATGTGTTTGCTGTAATATGAAGTGTTTGTATTTGTCTGAAATGTCAGTAAATGAGCAGCATGGTTAGTGTGATGCAACCATTTTATATTGCGTGAGATTTAACACGTGTGGAGGTGTGCCCCGTTAATTGAATGTCTCATCGTTTTTGTTAAAAGCGTAGAATTTAACAATCCTTCTACGAACTGACTTTAAAGACCGTGCATACAAACCAAGCTGGATGTTGAATTTAAATCGCTTAATTTGAAATATGAACGTGACCAATATGCAAAATGATGAAAAGAAAGTCTTGATGTTTGTTTTTCTGTTCTCTAGTGCATATTTTGAATAGTCATTGAATCCATTATCACACAAGTTGTTTAGAGCAAGAGAATTAATATTAATACAAACAGACACAACAAGCAATAATACGTTACCACTGAGACAGAAAGAAACAAAGAAAAAGTGAAACTGAGAGAGAGAGAGAAATAAAGAGAGAGAGAGAGAAAGAGAGAGAGAGAGAGAGAGAAAGTGACATAGTTAATATAAATGTGAGAGCACAGCGAGATTAACGGAAAAATAAAATTAAAACTAAAGAATTTATTAAAATATATTTGTAATATAATCATAATGAAATCGAAATTGTACACTTCGGTGTAGGAGGAAGGAAGTACTGAAACGACAGCACGCACTGTACAGTGTATGCTACCGTCGGAGAACACTGGGCAATTGATTCATTCCTGGTAACAGGCACTTTTTACAGACGTAAAAATAGAAAAGGGAGAAAGAGAGAGCGATAGGTGTAAAGATTTTCAAAGTGAGGCGAAATTAGTAAAAACAATTGAAAACTAAACAAAAGCATTCTTACATCATTGCAGTATCATTTTCATTAAAGGCAGATTACACAATCATGTTCATATAAGAAGACGCGCCTTAGATGGTATACAGTGTCAGATAAATGATGAATAAAAGAGTAAACAGCGAGACGTTATATGAACACGTAATAAGCCAGGAAAAACATAAGTGCTTGTAATAAACAAAAAAATAGTTTCTTTTCTTTTCTGTTTTAGGTACCGGGAACGGGAAAAGTCGTAAGTAAAAGTATAAATAATGTCACAAATAATCGCCCCGTCATACATATGTTAAAACCAGCGAGTGGGTGTGCATTCTTCATCTCTCCTGTTTAGTGTATAAAACAACATTTAGCTGTTAGATAGCTTTATATGTGTTATTAAAAACATTAGTGTGAAGTGTTTGTAATTGTTTAAATGCCAATAATTTAACAAAACAGTGTAAGCAGTGGTTACAATATGTTTAACCTTCGTGCAATATGTAATGCGAGAAAGTTTGATCTCACACTGGTGATTGATCGAATTGCACTCCTGTTTTCTAATGACCATTGAGTATTTATTACAGGCAGTGCGCACAAAATCACTCTAAGCGATACAAAGTATAAGTTTTAGCAATAAGTAAACTTTAAATACTGAAGCAGAGATATAGACATTTAGCGAAGTATAAAGACATTGATATCAGTAAAATAAAATGTTTTGCAACTTGGGCTTTGAAAAATATGAAATAAAACAACAAAAAGACAAGGTAAACAAGAACAAAACCTAATCACGGTAGAAAGAAAGATAATCTATTAATTTATAGAATAATTTATGCAAGACTTCGTATCTGACGTTTGAGAATAAGTAAAACACAAACGCAAATCAGAGTTCTTACATTACACACCTGATTGAGCAATCCATTTCTGATCGATCTTTTTTTTTTTGTGTTTAGCGTACGCCCGCTATTAAAGTTTGATACATGGAGTGTGTAAGTGGATCAAAAGTTATCTCTCGAGTTGTATCGGACAGACACAAATTATAGACACTGGATAAGATGACATCTATATTTATCGTGACGGTTTACTATTGTAATTATAGTAACTGTACGGTTGTTTTCATGCGATTTGTAACAGTACCTCTATATATTCACTGTGTTAGTGTTTGTTAGCGCATGCTAACTGTTTACACATAATAAGTCTTCGTCTTTCACTACAACTAAATGTCGATCATCATTTGTTCTTTTTTTTCAGTAAATAAGACAGTGACAACAGGTAAGTTGTAAAACAAGTCATTACACTATAACAGCCACATCTATGTTACTGAACTGAAAATTGACAGCAGAACCGATGTCATCTTCAAATCTGGAGATGGTTTAAGTTTGTATTTATGCATCTGTGTGGATGTTTACGTGTGTGTATGTGGGCATGTGCATCAGTACTTCTATACATTCATTGCATTAGTGTTTATCATTTATTGTAAGCTAACTGTTTATGCGTAGCATGTGGTTGTCTTCCTGTTCAACTTAACAACGACTACATTTTGTCTTTTTTCAGTAACAACAACAGGGACAAACGGTAAGTTGATTAAACAAGTAATGGGTCCTTAACCAGTAGTGCAGGCACCCATGTTCCTTATCGGATCATAAAATCCATTTTTCCGCTTAGTATGCTGTTGATTTTTTAATAACATATTTTTTAGCGAACGATTTAAAATACTAGATTCACCCTAGTGTGTAAATACATCACATTTTCATCGACCTTACGTTTCTATATATCTAATCTGCTAGTGAGTTCCTGTAGATAAACCTACGTGATGTTTTAGTAATTCAGCAATGTGCTAGTGTTATGTTAGTGAGCATATGAGTTTGCTATAATATGAAGTGTTTGTATTTGTCTGATATGTCAGTAAATCAGCAGCATGGTTAGTGTAATGCAACCATTTTATATTGCGTGAGATTTAACACGTGTGGAGGTTGCCCCGTTAATTTAGTGTCTCATCGTTGTAGTTATAAGCATAGAATTTAACAATCCTTCTACGAACTGACTTTAAAGACCAAGCATACAAACCAAGCTGGATGTTGAATTTAAATCGCTTAATTTGAAATATGAACGTGACCAGTATGCAAAATGATGAAAAGAAAGTCTTGATGTTTGTTTTTCTGTTGTCTAGTGCATATTTTGAATAGTCATTGAATCCATTATCACACAAGTTGTTTAGAGCAAGAGAATTAATATTAATACAAGCAGACATAACAAGCAATAATACGTTACCACTGAGACAGAAAGAAACAAAGAAAAAGTGAAACTGAGAGAGAGAGAGAAATAAAGAGAGAGAAAGAGAGAGAGAGAGAGAGAGAGAGAGAGAGAGAGAGTGACATAGTTAATATAAATGTGAGAACACAGCGAGATTAACGAAAAAATAAAATTAAAACTAAAGAATTTATTAAAATATATTTGTAATACAATCATAATGAAATCGAAATTGTACACTTCGGTGTAGGAGGCAGGAAGTACTGAAACGACAACACGCACTGTCAAAGGCTGGGAAATTCCAGGAAACTTGCATGGCCAGCACCAAATGTAGATATTGTGCTGAAGGACATGCATATAACCAATGCAGGAAAGCTAAGGAAGACAACAATTACAAAGAAACAAACTTGCACAGTGCTAGATTCCTAGCTGAATGGGGAATAAAAAAAAAAAAAACACACACACACACACATAAATAGTAATACGTCTTACAAGGAGAAAGGACAAGAAAAACCTACGTTGCGGCCACAAGGCCTTCGTAAGGGACAGACAAACAAGAGACAGGAGGGAAAGAAAATACTCAACATTCTTTTGTCTGAGACGCTTTTTTAAATATTTTATTTATTTACTTATTATTATTATCATTTTTTTTTCATTTGTTTATTTATTTATTTTATATATATATATTTTTTAAAATTTATATATATATATATATATATATATATATATATATATATATATATATATATATATATATATATATATATATATATATATATATATTTATATATATATATATATATATATATATATATATATATATATATATATATATATATATATATATATATATATATATATATATATATTTTTCAATTATTATTATCATTTTTTATGTTATTTATTTATTTTAATTATTTTTATTTTTTTATTTATTTTTTCCCTCACTCTTTTCCAGTCCTTGTTTTCAATATTTCTTATTTTTTGTTTTTAATGTACTATCGACTTCCTCTTTCCGGTTTAGTGGCAGCCATCTTGCTTCACATTTGACTGGACACAAGGGAATTTTTGTCTCTTATTTTTATAGTTTCATGTTCTCTACTTAATTCTCATTTTCTTTCCCTCCTGTCTCTTGTTTGTCTGTCCCTGAGGAAGGCCTTGTGGCCGCAAAGTAGGTTTTTCTTGTCATTTC
Organism: Oreohelix idahoensis; assembly: GCA_024509875.1. NCBI lineage: Eukaryota > Metazoa > Mollusca > Gastropoda > Stylommatophora > Oreohelicidae > Oreohelix > Oreohelix idahoensis. Next base: position 48,481 of record JAMPIV010003415.1, on the reverse strand, counting down.
TCCTTGTAAGACGTATTACTCTTTATGTGTGTGTGTGTTTTTTTTCCCTATTCAACTGTTTTACCCCCGTCTTACGGCAGTTCTCCTCATATACTTATATCATGCTAGATTCCTAGGGTGCCCAGTATATCAGGCTGCTAAATTAGCACTCAAACAGGCAGCGTAACAAAATATTCCAGTCAAACTAGCAATTGGAAATAAAGAAACAATCAGAAAATATCAGGCAGCACAACAAGGCAATAATGCAAAAAAAATAAATAATTAAAACAACAAAAAGTAAGGAAATCAGAGAATTAAAGCTAAAACAACAAGAGGGAAATAATCTAGTAAACCAGGAAAAACAAAACAAAAGTGAAACAGGGGACGCAATTAAAAATTAAGAAACAGTGATAGAAGTTATCTTGATGGCCCAACAGGAAATTACAAAAGATGTTACCAAGCTGTTAAAACTAAAAGAAGAAAATGAGGAGATACTGAAGAGAATCGAAACAGAAAAACAAATCATAACCACTGAAGAAAAGAAATAAAAAAGGCAGAAAACTAAACAGGATTTGGAAGACCCATGGAAAGATGAAGTAAATATAAATATAAATGCATTCAGAAAATTCCTAAATTCAATAGAACACTTCAAACAGACCCTCTACCAACTGATAATAAAGGATCGTCAAGATATTGTACAAACAGAAGTAAAGATAAACATGCAAAGAGGGCTCAATTTAAAAAAAAAATCTCCATTGAGATATAATCCAAAATCAACAACCAACTAAGTAAAAACAAATATCACTAAACTAAATATAAAGCCAAACAATCGGAAATGGAGAACAAAAGTATCAAAATAAAACAGTGCAATTGCAGAATTGCAAAAAATAACCTGATCCCATTGTTAGGCCAGTACGCAGAATCTAAGGCAATCTTTGCAATACAAGAAACACTTCTGTACCCAAGAGACAAATTCAACAACACAGCATACATCACACTCAGAAATGACAGAATAGATAATAAAGGAGGAGGGTTAGCGATCCTGGTCCATAAAATCTTCAAAATAACTGACTGGGAATCATTCAAAACAGAAAACCTTGAAGGAATAAGTATTACTTTAGATAGTGACAAAGAAGTACTAAAATTAATAAACTTATACTGTCCCAGTGGAAATATAAAAGAAAATGATATCAAAGCAAATAGAGTAAAAATGCATTCCAAAACAGCAATAGTAGGAGACTTCAATGCCCAGCATAAAGCCTGGGGAGGTAACAAAATAGATGCATCAGGAAAAGTGCTGCTAGACATTATTGAAAAGAATGAACTAATAATACTAAATGATGGTTCAATAACTAAAATCAACCCATGTGCAAACCAACCTGATGTCATAGGGTTATCCCGAAGGGTAACCAAAGAGAGTTATCTGTGAGGTACCGGCTTTGTCAATGGCTCAGATTCGCCTGGCACCCGGTTGAAGATGAGCAGCAGGAGTGGAGAACGTGAATATAAGACTTTGGGATGAGTTCCCAGCATATAGTCCCAGTGATTCTGGATCTCGTGACACTATAACTCCTACCACTCTATCCCCCTCTCTATATTATAATGCTAACGAGCCCCCACTCCCCTATTACACTGAGTGAACAGAAGAGGAAGAAAGGAAGAACAGTATGTCTCTTTCGCACACTTTCTTTCCTTCTCTATATATGTAATAACGTGTGTTGGTAATGTAACCACAACTACCACATTTATTAAATTATTGAAATATAACAACATTCAATTACACTAATACAAATGCAACTAGGAATGACATTAACTATCCCTGTGAAGAAAGATATTAGTTAATGCAAAATACACAAATGAATCTAAAGTCTATGCTATGGGATGATAATGATGAAATGTAAGCAACTCCTAAATACTAACAAAAAGGATATCTTGTTTTCTTGGTCTCTGGCCTACTGTCAATAAAACTCGGGGATGTGTACACAATGGACAAGTCTTTGTCTGCCTTCAATAATACTGGCCGGTCCCCTTTATTTCGTCAGGTGTCGATGGCCTGTTCTTTTGTCGTTCACAAAGCGAGTGTTGACATTACCCCGCGTGTCTGAGGTGGCTTGTTCCTAGGTTGTGTTGAAGCAATGTTACACTGTGGGGACTTCGTCTGATATGCAGATGTCCATGAGTGGTGAAGATATTTTCCTCAGGTGGTGATGATGGTGAAATCTGGTATATATTTGAATTCGTTTGCGCATCAGTTTTACGGGGAGAATCTGTCCATTACTGCATGTAATTTAGGCACTTGGTTTACACGATCATCCGTCTTCTCTTGCCACTCCCGATCAAGATTTCTCAAGGCACTTGTTGTAAAAATCGTCCGTTGGCTACTGCCACTTCTGATCAAGATTTCTCAAAGCACTGGTTGTAACAATCGTCCGTTGGCTACTGCCACTTCTGATCAAGATTTCTCAAAGCACTTGTTGTAAAAATCGTCCGTTGGCTACTGCCACTTCTGATCATTAAATTCACGTGGACAGCTCTTAGTAATGCAGCAATCTTTCTGGGTATTGTCTGCTCACTGTTCTGTGTGGGTGGTCGATGATAGAAAGACCCTTCACCGTCTGGCAAATTCCTTTCTAAACCCCCGTGGAGAATGGGTAGGTTTGGTGCCGTTAACTACATGTGAGATGCGTGTCGTCGCAGTATCTCTTGTCGGCCCTACTCTTTCAGCTTATCCCGTAATTAACGCCCGCCAGGGTAGTAAGACGAAGGCTGAGTTATCTCAAAGGTCCCCTGTCTCTACCACTGCGATGGATAAAAGGATAACCCCGTATAAATACCCCATAACCTATGCTCTGCATGCAGTGTGTTCGTGTCTGTGAAATCTTATCCTTATAATGAATGACTGCGCGGTGTTTACTGCACGGTTAACAGGTAATGTAAAAGGCAAAATAAAGGTGTCTTGAAATTACTTCGTTATAGTTTCTGGAAACTGTGCAATTTTATAAATATAATAATTCTCTCATGGTGTTTATTGCAACCTGTACTTATGAGTATACAATATAATATTATAATAAACGTGACTGGTATTTACAGTGTTATATTTATGGAAAATATGTATATATTATCTGACTGAATTAATAATAAGGTACAAACTATATTACACTAACCTTGGTTTCCATATAAAGAAATCACTGACGTCATGTCCTGAATCTTCCTCGTGAAATATGGAACAAGTCGGGTCGGGCGGAATGATTTCTCTTACCATTCCCGAGCGATAAATTTAGTTCAGTTATATATCGTCTGAATCGCCTGTGGCGATTTTTCGGGTTGCTTCTTGTCATGTTAAATTTCATTTGTTTTCCTTTAGTCAGACATTCATTCGTCAATACTGGGTAAATTTCCTGTAATATTTTGCTATTATCGTTTTCTTGTTTTTCCTCTACCAGACAATCTGTCTGCGTTCGTCTTTTGAGGGTCTTGTGCAGTGTTTTTCTTCTCGTTATAATTTCGTATTCTCACTCCTTTCATGTTGTCCTTGTTCGGACTTTCAGTCTCCTTTAATCCAAAATTACTTTGTCTGAACGACTGACCACAATACTCATTGTGAAACTGCCTCGCCGCTCGGTCTCTTATGGTTTGTTACTAGTCACAATAATACTTGGGTAGTACTGGCCTTGTGTAAACACAACCGGGACGTCCGTCGCTTTACTCCCAATAGTCTGTTGATGTAATGTCTCCTTGTTGTGCGACATTTATGACTTTCTACCGGTGAATGTTGTTGTGTTTACAGGGCTCACGCCGAGCGCTATCTATTGTTATGTAAACATTCCTTGTAAAATTGGTGGATGTCCCATGACTGTTGACAAACGATGACTGGTGCAGACAATGAATTTAGACCACAAACGGCTTTCTCATACCGTGAAAAATGTACCGACAAATTATTGGCAGTAGGTCTTAGGAATTGAAATGCCGACTTACTCGCGTCTTGCGACAGATGTCCCCCGCACGAAGTCTTAGCTTGTGAAGACTCCTGCGAGTCAGGATGCATTTTACATTCCCTATTGTCGGCTGTGGTTATCTTTTCCCTATTACTATCCTCCTCATCTTCCTCGTTCCAATCCTCCTTCTCCTCGTCCAAATCATTCTTCTCGCAATCTTCCTCAGTTTCTTCTCCTGTATCAGCTATAAAGAGCTGCTCCATTTCCTGTTTCAATGTCGTGTCCGTGGCCAAGAGTTTTCGCCCCTGCCCTACTAAGTTTGTAACGCGGGCTGAGTTTTTCTGCACTCCTGCAGATGACTTCTAGCCGCGTTGGGCTGCAGTACTGAGTTCGGATTTCCCTTATTCGAATGCTGTGTGGCTTCTCGTGTCCTGACGTTGGCCGCTTCAGTTATGTGTCTGTCTAAACCTCGCTTTAGCAGAATAACAATATATATTTCCAGCTGGTTCTCCACTGGAAATTTATAATTGGTTCGAGATGCCTTCTCGACCATTGCGTATGGCCCGTGCCATCCAATCAGTAACCTGTTCTGTTTGCTAGGCATAAACAGTAAAACTTGTTTGCCTATCTCTAGCTCACATCTGGGACCAGTCGTATTATATTCTCTGTCATGTTGACGCCTCCTCTTCTTCCTACGTGGTCTGTGTACATTACTAGTGACTTCCTCACTTTTTCCATGATTTAATACCCCTCTCTAGCATTCAAGGAATGATCTGATACATTGATCAATGTCCCTTGCAATTCCCGGCCAATGATAATGGCGGGTGATTCTTTGCGTAGTGATGTATTGTCTGACCTGACCACTAGATTCAATAGCATGCCCCATACCTAAGATTTAAAATCTATATCGTGCTGGTATTACCTGTTGCTTATACTCATGTCCGCGCTTTCCTACTTTCCTAAGGAGTTGTCCTTGCTGTTTAAAGCAATCTCATGGTTGCGCTGGATTGTCCCCCTTCAGTCTCTTCTTAAAACCAGGTTCTACCGAATTGTCGTTCTTGTGAGCTTGTCTCAGCTCTTGCGGATGGAAGTCAAACTCGTCTCCTTGTCTCCTCTCCTTCGCTTGTTCACTTGTCTGCACTGCAGCTGTGACTCTTGATTGACGAGTGTCTCCTAAACTCACATATTTGTTGCGTATAATGACTTCATATGTATGATCATTTAAAACTGCCGTTCGTAGTTCTCCCTTGACACATCTGCCTTCAATGGGAGTCTGGGCGATAGCCGCCATCATTGGAGGATCGCCGTTAACTGTGAACTGAATTTCCACAGTTCCTTCAGTCAATTGTTATGGTCTAACCAGTCTTGAACTGAGTTTCGAATCGAATTCCAGCCTGGAATCGAATACCTCTTCCCCTCTTTCTCTATTAACAACTTTGACTTCCGTGGGAATCCAGGCGCTAGTTGCCGTCCCTGAAAGATCACTTTTTTTTCTCCGCCCTTTTGCGTTAGGGTCCTTGTAATATTCGTTGCCAGGTTTAAACCTCTTCTTTCTCTTGAGTGGTCCATTCTTACTGACACTAACTCTCAGTGTGTCTGTCTTCGCTCTGTCGAAATAAAAGATGTCTCCCCACTTCTTTCTCTTGAGTGACCCACTCCTACTGACATCAAATCTCTTCGTTTCTTCCTTCGATCTGTTGAAATAAAAAGTGTTTCCCCACTTCTTTCTCTTGAGTGACCCACTCCTACTGACATCAAATCTCTTTGTTTCTTTCTTCGATCTGTTGAAATAAAAAGTGTTTCCCCACTTCTTTCTTCTGCTAAACAATCTTTGAATCCGACGACGGATCAAAGTTGGCCATTGTTTGTCCTTATTACGTATCTTGTGTATCTTGCCCGTGGGATGGTCATAATTCAAGATACGGTGCAACCCATCTGTACTTTTATATCGGGTACAGTGTGTTGTAAATTTCGCGCGTCAGCGCAGTGCCTTGCCTAAAGCGCGTACACCAAGCTGTTTCCTCTTGTGTCGCCTGGTGTCTTTCCTTCTGTCTATCCGCTTAGTTTTTGTCTCGCCTACATATAGAATCGGAGTCCCGTGGGTGTTGAGCTGCTGTATCCCCGCCGGCTCTACCACACTGTTCTCCTCATGATCCTCTTCTACCTCCTTTTGAAGAGAGTCGGGGGTGCCTCCGTGTCCGTCGTCCACCCTGTCCCGATAATAGTATGTGCTGTTATACCTCCTAAAGGCACACATTTCTCTCCGTAAGTTTTAAAAGTGGTAGGATCTGGCTTTCCCTCGTCTGGGGAAAAGGCAGACTTAGGCGACTGGAGCATCTGTCTATTTCCGTGGATAATAGCGAATGCCCGCTCCTGTCCGGTATCTTCCTTCCACGTAGAAAGGCCGGGGGAGTGAGGTAATAATTGTTCTCCTGATTTCAGGAGACAAGTGCCTGTTTTCTTTTTCTCTGTGATGCCAGGTGCAATTGTTTTATTCGAAGTCCCATTGCAAGATCCATCGAAGGTACCGCTTGCAATTAGAGTAGGCTCTTCGGTGCCTTTTAATAACTTCCCGTTATCTCTGCAGAGTTGTCTGGAATCCACTGAGTCAACCACCGCCGGATGTGATTTTTCACCCTCTTCTTTCCGGGACTCTTTGTCCTTCATTGTTCGGGTTTCTATATACGCCACGCGATGGGGAGGAGGGCGGTTTCGGCACTCGCTGTTGTAGTGATTTTTCATGCGACAATACCGGCACATTTATCCCCTTGCTTCTGAAAAAAGGAGTTGTGTTGAGTTTCCTGTCTATGTGGATTGCGAAGCAAGTTGTCTTTCTTCCCTTGATACCGGTCAGCTGGGCCCTTCTCGTAATCAGTTTTTCCTGCGAATTTCTTTGCATATAACGTAATGCAATGCGAACATGGTGTGTCTTCTAGGCGATATGTTAGCTCGTCTGCCACTTCATGGGCCGAAATACCTATTTCCGGTTCAACTTTTGTAGGTTGTTCATATGTTTCAAACACCCTCTTCATCCAAAGCGCCTGCTCTCTCTCTCTCTTCCGTATTTCTCTCCTCTTTCTCCGCTGCTAATTTCAGTCTTGTTTGCTCTACTTCTAATGCTAGTTTCCACGCCTGGGATCGCTTCGTACTCTTCCCAGCGTTGTAAGGGTTGCTTTCCTTACTTAACCCGCTCCCTTGTTTGGGCTTCGGGTCCTTTTCCAACGGGAAGTCCATTTCATGAAGCTGGGGCGCAGTTGGAGCTGACAAGTTTTCTACGGGCGCAAGATTTTCAGAGGGGTGGTCCAATATGGGCGACATAACTTGAGAAATAGAGTGGTTAGATTCATCGGCTCTTTCTTGTTGCTCTTTTTCCCTTGCTAGTTGCTCCACTGCATGTGATAATCGACGCATCTCCCGTTTCTTGGCGCTTTCTTGTCGCTCTATCTCCCATTTCTTTAAAATGTCCTCCGAGGCTCCAGTTTGCAGTTCCAGAGAACGCATGGCAAGTTCATGTTGTCTCTCTGCTGCCTGCTCCTGTTCCTCTGCCTCCAGGTATGCCTTGGCCTCATCTATTCCCATCTCCTCGACTGCCTCAAGCCAAGCAGCTCGTAACTGGACCAATTCCGCCATCTTACTTGTGAACTGTTTTAACTCACAAATTACCGAAAATGACAGAAAGAAGCAAAAGGAAGGAACTACCTGTTACCTACTAGGAAATATGCTGTCGCAAAACCCCGAACTCAGACTAGCACCAAGTCTAAATTCTAACTGCTACCTGAAAAATATTATAAGTTATCCAGCTAGATTTCAATCTGCCTATTGCTACTCAAAAGTATGTGAGAGAAACAAAAAATTTAGAGCGACAATAACAATCGTGCCCTTGGCCACTGGGGGAAACCACAACAAATTTTCCCGTATACTTCACTATAACTTTTACACCCATACAGATAAATGACAATATTTAAAAAGCCCTGACCCTAAAAATACTGACCATAAACAGTCTGCCTTTCAAGAAACAATAACAAAATGTTTCTTCTAAGTGGCTTTAGCCGCTATTGTCCAATTGCGAACAAAATGACTATACAATGTCGGGTCGCTCGTCCGACGTCAACAATGCCTATTGTTCAAGACCCACATGGTACTACACGTATACTGAAAGTTCAGGTAAATTTATAATGATGACAACAAATCAATATTGGTAACCAGATGCAGTAATTAAATAATATGGTATAATATTCTAACATATGTTAATGTCTTATTTAATATAATATGAATATCTAATCTAATTTAATATGAATATCTAGTTATCTAATATTCTAATCTGTATTCTTTCCCACTACCTAAGTAGAATAAGGGACAGTATAGAAGACAGTGAATAGGTTTATTGCAAAAAAGAATTATTTAATGTTTCTGGCAAGTCCCAAGGTATATCCAGGACGACAGCCCACACTTAATGTCACAGGGTTATCCCGAAGGGTAACCAAAGAGAGTTATCTGTGAGGTACCAGCTTTGTCAATGGCTCAGATTCGCCTGGCTCCCGGTTGAAGATGAGCAGCAGGAGTGGAGAAGGTGAACATAAGACTTTGGGATGAGTTCCCAGCATATAGTCCCAGTGATTCTGGATCTCGTGACACTATAACTCCTAATACTCTATCCCCCTCTATATATTATAATGCTAACGAACCCCCACTCCCCTATTACACTGAGTGAACAGAAGAGGAAGAAAGGAAGAACAGTATGTCTCTTTCGCACACTTTCTTTCCTTCTCTGTATATGTAATTACTTGTGTTGGTAATGTAACCACAACTACCACATTTATTAAATTATTGAAATATAACAACATTCAATTACACTAATACAAATGCAACTAGGAATGACATTAACTATCCCTGTGAAGAAAGATATTAGTTAATGCAAAATACACAAATGAATCTAAAGTCTATGCTATGGGATGATAATGATGAAATGTAAGCAACTCCTAAATACTAACAAAAAGGATATCTTGTTTTCTTGGTCTCTGGCCTACTGTCAATAAAACTCGGGGATGTGTACACAATGGACAAGTCTTTGTCTGCCTTCAATAATACTGGCCGGTCCCCTTTATTTCGTCAGGTGTCAATGGCCTGTTCTTTTATCGTTCACAAAGCGAGTATTGACATTACCCCGCGTGTCTGAGGTGGCTTGTTCCTAGGTTGTGTTGAAGCAATGTTACGCGGTGGGGACTTCGTCTGATATGCAGATGTCCATGAGTGGTGAAGATATTTTCCTCAGGTGGTGATGATGGTGAAATCTGGTATATATTTGAATTCGTTTGCGCATCAGTTTTACGGGGAGATTCTGTCCATTACTGCATGTAATTTAGGCACTTGGTTTACACGATCGTCCGTCTTCTCTTGCCACTCCCGATCAAGATTTCTCAAGGCACTTGTTGTAACAATCGTCCGTTGGCTACTGCCACTTCTGATCAAGATTTCTCAAAGCACTTGTTGTAAAAATCGTCCGTTGTCTACTGCCACTTCTGATCATTAAATCCACGTGGACAGCTCTTAGTAATGCAGCAATCCTTCTGGGTATTGTCTGCTCACTGTTCTGTGTGGGTGGTCGATGATAGAAAGACCCTTCACCGTCTGGCAAATTCCTTTCTAAACCCCCGTGGAGAATGGGTAGGTTTGGTGCCGTTAATTACATGTGAGATGCGTGTCGTCGCAGTATCTCTGGTCGGCCCTACTCTTTTAGCTTGTCACGTAATTAACGCCCGCCAGGGCAGTAAGACAAAGGCTGAGTTATCTCAAAGGTCCCCTTTCTCTACCACTGCGATGGATTAAAGGATAACCCCGTATAAATACCCCGTAACCTATGCTCCGCATGCAGTGTGTTCGTGTCTGTGAAATCTTATCCTTATAAAGAATGACTGCGCGGTGTTTACTGCACGGTTAACAGGTAATGTAAGAGGCAAAATAAAAGTGTCTTGAAATTACTTCGTTATAGTTACTGGAAACTGTGCAATTTTATAAATATAGTAATTCTCTCATGGTGTTTATTGCAACCTGTACTTATGAGTATAAAATATAATATTATAATAAACGTGACTGGTATTTACAGTGTTATATTTATGGAAAATATGTATATATTATCTGACTGAATTAATAATAAGGTACAAACTATATTACACTAACCTTGGTTTCCATATAAAGAAATAACTGACTTCATGTCCTGAATCTTCTTCGTGAAATATGGAACAAGTCGGGTCGGGCGGAATGATTTCTCTTACCATTCCCGAGCGATAAATTTAGTTCAGTTATATATCATCTGAATCGCCTGTGGCGATTTTTCAGGTTGCTTCTTGTCATGTGAAATTTCGTTTGTTTTCCTTTAGTCAGACATTCAGTCTTCATTACTGGGTAAATTTCTGTAATATTTTGCTATTATCGTTTTTTTGTTTTTCCTCTACCAGACAATCTGTCTGCGTTCGTCTTTTGAGGGTCTTGTGCAGTGTTTTTCTTCTCGTTATAATTTCGTATTCTCACTCCTTTCATGTTGTCCTTGTTCAGACTTTCAGTCTCCTTTAATCCAATATTACTTTGTCTGAACGACTGACCACAATACTCATTGTGAATCTGCCTCGCCAACTCCGCCAATGCCGGTCCCAAGCCCGGATGAAAAAGGAGGAGGGCGGCCTGCATGGAGGCCGTAAGGAGGCAGCCCCTCCACCATGCAAAGGCACAACAGGCCAATCACCTGTTTGCTTTAAATCATGATTACGCGAACTACAAGAGAGAAAACCGGACTGATTCTAAAGGCGACGAACTGGAACGGACTACGGACTACGACTTATGGAACTTGGAACACAAGAAGTATAAATGGGAAGGAAGAGGAGCTGGTGGAAGAGATGAGGAAAGCAAAACTAGAAATCCTGGCTGTAACGGAAACGAAGAAAAAAGGACAAGGAGTCATGGATCTCGATGGCAACACGTTGCTCTACAGTGGTGTACCCATATCTGAAAGAGCTAAAGGGGGCGTGGGTTGCATTGTGGCCCAAAATCAAAAAGATAGTATCAAGGGATGGAACTTTGTCTCGGAGCGCATTATGGTTGTAAAACTAAAAGAAGGAGAAACCATAGTCAACCTGGTCATAGTGTATGGGCCAAATGAGGATGAGAGAGCAGAGGTCAAGGAGGAATTCTTCGAGCTGCTTCAAAGGACAGTGGATGACTGCCTAGATGAAGTTATTATGCTCGGGGATTTTAATGCCAGAGTTGGAAATGACCATGCTAGATGGGGTGGAGTTATCGGAAGATATGGAGAAGATACTCTCAATGACAATGGAAAGCGACTCCTTAGATTCTGCAGTGAGCAGAATCTGATCATTACAAACACAAAGTTCCCCCATAAGCGCATACATGCATACACTAGATGTGAACCAACCAAGAATGAGAAGTCAGTGATCGACTACGCCATTGTTCGGAGAAGCTCATTCAGATATGTCCGAGATGCAAGAGTCTGGAGGGGGCCAGAGATTGGAAGTGATCACTACCTGCTAACAATCAAACGAACAACTGAAAGAGTTGCTCAGCCTAGGGACTGCCCAACATCACGCAAGAAACCAAGTAAACGAGCAGGAGAAATGAGCATTAGGACCTACAAGCTGAGAGAGCCAGAAATTAAGACCAGATATCAGGGGCTTATTGCTACAGCAGTGAGCAACACAGAAGAGCGACCTGATGACTTGGAAACCCTCTGGAATAAATTCAAGGATATCATAAAGACAGCTGCTGCAGAAGCATGCGGTGAAGTCCGACTTGGGAACCAGAGAAAGAGGACACCTTGGTGGACAGAGGAAGTCAAAGAGAAAATAAGAGAGAAGAAAATGGCATGGAAACAATACTTAGGAGCTAAAAACACAACAGGACAAATGGAAAAATATAGAGAATATGTGACACTCAGAACAGAAGCAAAGAACAAAGTGCTAGCAGCAAAACAGAAGTCCTGGGAAGAATTTGGAGAAAAGCTAGAAAAAGATGCACAAGAAAACCAGAAATTGTTCTATAAGACCCTAAAGAACATGAGGAAAGAAAAACAATGCCCTCTCAAATTTATAAAGGACAAGCAAGGCAAATTGCTTACTGCCCCGAAGGAAGTAATGGAAAGATGGAAAGAATATTTCTCAGAACTCCTGGATGGTGAGCATGATGAAGCATCAGAAATGATAACCACTGACACAGAAGAGGAAACCAATGATGGTGAAGATGACATAAAGATGGAAGAACTGAGGGCAGCACTAGAGAAAATCAAGATGGGCAAAGCAGCAGGGCATGATGGTATAACACCAGAAATGGTTAAGTACATGGGAGCATCAGGCGACCTATTACTCTTAAAGGTCCTACAGGCAGCATGGTGCAACAAGACCATACCAAAGGATTGGGAGATTGCCATCATAACACCAATTTTCAAAAAGGGTGACAATCGACAATGTGGAAACCATAGAGGCATATCCCTTCTCAGTGTCCCTGGTAAAATCTACTCTAGAATCCTAGAGCAGAGACTCCGACGCCTAGCTGAGCCACAATTGGATGAGGTCCAGTGCGGATTCCGAGCAAACCGAAGTACTCAAGACCTAATCTTCACACTCAGACAGCTGAGTGAAAAGACCCTTGAGTATAAGAGTGAGATCCATCTTTGTTTCATAGATCTGGAAAAGGCGTTTGACAGGGTCCCCTGGAGCAAACTTTGGGACTGTTTGGCAAGGAAGAATATTCCAGCACCTCTGATTCATGCTATACAGAGCTTCTACAAGTCTTGCAGAAATTATGTGAGGACAGCAAACCATAAGTCAGAAGAGTTCAGGACCACCACTGGTGTAAGGCAAGGTGATATCCTATCACCTTACCTCTTCATACTCCTTATGGACGATGTCATCAAGGCATGTAAGGAGAGAACAAGAAAGTATTCAGTGGGGTACTGGAAGATGAGACAGGTCTATATTTCGGAGCTGGCATTTGCTGATGATGTTGCCCTGATTGCTAAATCAGAGGCACATCTCCAATCCAACCTGCAAGTCTGGAAGGAAGAGCTGGAGAAGAGAGGGATGGTCATAAGCAGCTCTAAAACAAAATCCATGGTGATATCACGAGAAGAAAGAAAACATCAGATTAAGTTGGGAGAACAGGTCCTGGAGCAGGTCGACCACTTTAAATATCTCGGAGCTATTATAGACCGAAAGGGAGGCATCAAAGAAGAGTTGGCCACTCGGAAAGCAGCGGCTGGGAGACTTTTTCAGGCCATAAATCGTGGATTCCTCAGCAAAAAAGAGGTTGGTAAGAAAACGAAGATGGCTGTATACCGCTCCACCTATGTCCCAGTCTTGACATATGGATGCGAGTCGTGGGCAATGACTACAACCCACAAAAGCCAGATCCAAACCTCAGAAATGAGGTATCTGAGGAAAGTGGTTGAAGTAACAAGAAGAGACATGGTCCGCAACCAGACGATCCGTCAAGGCCTAAAATCCCATCCGCTGCAGACCCAAATAGAACAGTCCCAACTAAGATGGTTTGGCCATGTCTGCAGAATGGGAGAAGATCGGCTACCACGACAAGCATGGGAAACAAAGAGCCAGGGATCCAGACCTCCAGGACGACCCAGAGTCCGCTGGGAGGACAACATTAGACAATCTTTGAAGGACCGAGGACTAGAATGGAACCAGGCCAGGAAGAAGACAGCTGATAGAATGGTCTGGCGCTCTCTCTTCCAAACCTCTACACCTCACGGTAGAAGGGGAACGACTAAGTAAGTAAGTAAGTAAGAATCTGCCTCGCCGCTCTGTCTCTTATGGTTTGTTACTAGTCACAATAATACTTGGGTAGTACTGGCCTTGTGTAAACACAACCGGGACGTCCGTCGCTTTACTCCCAATAGTCTGTTGATGTAATGTCTCCTTGTTGTGCGACATTTATGACTTTCTACCGGTGAATGTTGTTGTGTTTACAGGGCTCACGCCGAGCGCTATCTATTGTTATGTAAACATTCCTTGTAAAATTGGTGGATGTCCCATGACTGTTGACAAACGATGACTGGTGCAGACAATGAATTTAGACCACAAACGGCTTTCTCATACCGTGAAAAATGTACCGACAAATTATTGGCAGTAGGTCTTAGGAATTGAAATGCCGACTTACTCGCGTCTTCCGACACCTGATTCAGCATTAGACATCAGCATAGTAACAGCATATTTAGCCAAAGTAAAATGGGAGATACAAAGTGATTCTGGCTCTGATCCCTTACGCATAGAGATAACGTTAAAACATGAGTACAAACCAAACAAAGGAGTAGAAAAACCAAAATTCCACTTCAAAAAAGCCAATTGGTTAGCTTTCCAAATTGAAATGGAAGGAATGAAGATAGAAAAAACAGTAAATGATAGTGTAGATGCATTTACAAATAACCTTACAGAAAAATAAATGCAGCAAGACACATACCCAACTCAAATGCCAAAGCAAATAAATCCAGAGCAAAATAATAGAACATAAAAAAACACAACAGTGGAATAAAAACCCAACAGCATGGTAGACAATCAAATGCACAGAAAAAAATCAAACTAAGAAAACAAGCTATGCAAAAATATAGAAGAAATAGAACAAAAAGAAACTTTAAAAAATATAACAAAATAAGAAATGAAACAAATAAAATAATTTTCAAAGAAAATGAACCACATTGGAAAACCTTCTGACAAACTCTAAATCCAGGCATTCACTCCATTACAAGTGTTTGGAACTAATTGAAATCAATTAAAGAAAATATTAAAAGAAATAACATACCAACAATAAAAATACATGAACGAGCGGAGTCGGACAAACAAAAAGTTGCCATCCAAGCTAAATATTTCTTCACAGTAAGTGCAAAATAAAGACTGTGTGGTTGTTTACAAGTGATTGTGTGGGCATGTGTAACAGTACTTCCGTGCATTCAGTGCGTTAGAGTTTATCAGTTAGTGTAAGCTAACCGTTTACGCATAGCATGTGGTTGTCTTGCTGTTCAACTTTAACAACGATCACGATTTTGTCTTTTTCAGTAACAACAACAGGGACAAACGGTAAGTTGATTAGAAATGTTATGTGTCATTAACCAGTAGTGCAGGCATCCATGTTTCTTATCGGATCATAAAACTACTTGACAGAAATAAGTGACAGAAATACAGATTAGTCTACTCCACTTACCAGTCGCAGTTGCTTGCAGATGCTCTGTGCGAATAAGAAATATATTAGCTGTCACAGGAAATATCATTAAAATTGGTACTGGAATACATCGTGGAATATATATTTACCTAGTTTAGTTATTAATGTATACATTTTATGTGTGTATGTGTGTGTGTAAGAGTGTTTGTCTATGTCGTTATACATTCCGTCTCTTAATGTTGCTTAGTAACGTATGTGCTCTATTCAAGTATAGGTGACTGTTGTTTTTTTGTTTATGTTACGATCATCATTTAATTTTATTTTCAGGACAAGGGGCTGTACAAAAAGCAAACACACATGTAATAAAACCAGTTAAAGTTTAGTAAAAAAGAAATTTCAGTATTAGATGGCTTAACGTGATTAGTAAAAACAATTGAAAACAAAACAAAAGCATTCTTATATCATTGCAGTACCATTTTCATTAAAAGAAGATTGTACAATCATGTTCATGTAATAAGGCAGGCCTTAGATGGTATACAAAGTCAGACAAATGATGAATTAAAGAGTAAACAGCGAGACGTTATGTGATCACGTAATAAGCAAGAAAAAACATATAATAACATCTAATAGGCAATAAAATAATTTCCGTTCTTCTATTTTTTTTTAGGTAACGAGATCGGGTCAAGTCGTAAGTAAAAGTTTAAAAATATCACAAATAATTATTGCCGTCATACATATGTTAAAATCAGCGATTGGTTATGTATTCTTCTTCTCTCCTGTTTAGTGTATAAAACAATATTTAGCTATTAGATAGCTTTATAATGTGTTATTAAAACATTAGTGTAAAGTGTTTGTAATTGTTTAAATGCCAGTAATTTATCAAAACAGTATAGGCAGTGGTTTCAATATGTTTGACATTCGTGCACTATGTATAGCTGGAAAGTTTGATGTCACATTGATGATTGATCTAATTGGACTCCTGTTTTCTAATGACTATTGAGTATTTCCTATAGACGGTCAAAGATGAGAGCAAAGCCATTCGACATATCAATCTTACAAACTTATGCACCAACTAAAGATCACAGCGAGGAAGAAATAGAAGAATACTATGAAGAGCTACAACAAAGACTTAAACCAGTCAAATCTACAGATGTGTTGATAATAATGGGTGATATGAATGCAAAAGTAGGAAAAGGAAAATACAAGAAAATAGTAGGACAGTATGGATTAGGGACAAGAAATGATAGAGGAGACAGACTTATCCAGTTCTGTGAAGAAAACCAGCTGGTCATATGTAACACCTTTTTTGAACACCACCCAAGGAAATTATACACATGGAAAAGCCCAGGAGATGTAACACGAAATCAAATCGACTATATCATGATAAAACATAGATTTAAGAACAGTGTCACAAGTGCAAAGACACATCCTAGCGCCGACATAAATTCAGATCACAATCCAGTCGTCATCAAAGTAAATATAAAGCTGAAAAGAGCAGGAAACAGAAGACAGGAGGAACCCCAGATAGAAATATAAGCGCTGAAACAACAAGATATAAAACAGAAATATTTAATCCACGTCAAAAATAAATATCAACAGTTATTGACAGAAAGCATGGAACAATATATAAGAGAAAACCCAGAAGAAAAAGCAACCGCAAAATGGGAATGCTTAAAAACAAGCACACAATCAGCAAATGCAAATTTACCTAAAAAGGATTCTAAGAAAAATCCAATTTGGATGACAGATGACATCTTGAATAAAATGGCAGAAAGAAAGAAAGCAAAAAACACTCCAGAATATAAAACAATAGACAATGACATACGTACTATGTGTATAGAAGCAAAAGAACGGTGGATAGAAACAAAATGCAAGGAAATAGAAGACTTTGAAGCAAAGCACATGACAAGAGATATGCATGAAGAAATAAAGAAACTATCAAATCGGTCGCGGTTTGCACAAGGAGGAAGCTGTATCAAGAACAAAAATGGTGTAATATTACTTGATGAGAAAGACATATCAAACAGATGGGCAGAATACGTAAAAGAACTATTCGGGGACAACAGAGGTAAAAAAAACCATCACCAGATTCTAATGAAGGCCCAAACATTCTCAGATCAGAAGTAGAGAATGCCAATCATATGATACAAAAAGGAAAATCAGCAGGCATGGATAACATAAAAATTGAAATGATAGAAGCTCTGGAGAGCTTTGGTATAGATACAATCACAGAAATATGCAACGATATATACAATACAGGATATATACCACACGACATGAAGACATCAGTTTTCATAACATTGCCCAAGAAACCAAATGCAACAGAATGTTCAGACTTCAGAACAATCAGCCTGATGAGTCATGCAATTAAGATTCTGCTCAAAATCATACAGGAAAGAATAAAAAGTAAAGTAGACAGCGAAATCCATGAAGAACAGTTTGGTTTTAGACGGAACAGTGGAACAAGAGAGGCAATATTTTGCCTAAGAATATTAGCAGAAAAATATACAGAGGTCCAAAAATGTATGTATATGTGTTTCATTGATTATAAGAAGGCTTTTGACAGAGTCCATCATGAGAAAATAATCGAATGCCTCGAAGACATAGTTATTGATGGAAAAGATATAATAATACTCAGTAACCTTTATTGGGAGCAAACTGCCACAGTAAGATCGGGAAGGAATTATTCATCATACACAGACATAAAAAGAGGTGTCAGACAAGGTTGTGTGCTGTCCCCCTGCCTATTTAATTTATACACCGAAAAAATTTTCAAACAGATACAGGAAATACCAGGACTGAACATCAGTGGAAGGTCAATAAACAACCTTAGATATGCAGATGATACCGTATTGTTAGCTGAAAGCGAACAGGAGTTACAAAAACAAGTGAAGCAAGTGAACAGTATAAGTCATGAATATGGACTCGACATTAATATTGAGAAAACAAAAACTATGATAATTAGCAAAACAGACGATAAACCCACATTAAAGATAAGCGTAAATGGGAAAATCCTGGAACAAGTCAAGAGCTACGTATTTCTTGGTCATATAATAACAGAAGATGGCAGATGTGAAACAGAAATCAAGAAGAGAATAGGAATGGCCAAGGCTACATTGAACAACATGAAACATTTACTAACATCCAAACAGCTATCTCACAAATTAAAACTGAGAATCATAAAATGTTATATATATTTTGCATTTCTGTATGGTGCAGAAACATGGACGATGAATAAGTATTTGGAAGAAAGAATTGAGGCTCTTGAAATGTGGATATATAGAAGAATGGGGCGTATCTCATGGAAAGAGATGAAAACAAATGAGGAGGTCCTAGAAAATCTAGGTATGAAAAGAGAACTAATGAGGGAGGTCAAAGTTTGGCAGCTAAAATACTTTGGCCACAGAAAAGGCATAACACCTTGCAGAAGACCATAACAGAAGGGAGAGTTGAAGGCAAACGTGCAAGGGGAAGACAGCGCTATAAGTGGGAAGATAACATCAAGACATGGACAGGAAAGAGTCTATGAGAGTGCACCACCAAGACAAAAGATAGAAGACGTTGGAGATCCATTACAGTCAACCTTCGTTGTGGAGATGGCAACTGATGATGATGATAGGCGTTGCGCACAAAAGCACACTAAGCGATACAAATTATCTTTGCAAAAATATGCAGTCATAGCAAAAGTAAACTTTAGATACTGAAGCAGAGATATAGACATATAGAGAAGTATAAAGACACTGACCTTAGGAAAATAAAATGTATTGCAAAATAGGCTTTTAAAAATAATAAATAAAACAACAAAAAGACAAGTAAACCAGGGCAAAACCTAATCACGGTTGAATGAAAGATAATCCATTAATTTATAGAATAACGTATGCAAGACTTCGTTTCTGGCATTTGAGAAAAAATAAAAAAACAAACGTGAATCATAGTTATTACATTGCAAACCAGATTCAGAATCGGGATCTTAACGTTCACAAATAGTGAAAGCCGTGGAAAGTATAAAACTTAGCATACTCTAACGAATCCATGAAAGTTAGATGAAAAATAATTATATTTTGATAAATGAAGTTTGTAAGTGGATCAAGATTTATCTCTCGAGTTGTATCGGACAGACACAAATTATAGACTCTGGATAAGATGACATCTATATTAATCATGACGGCTTACTATTGTAATTATTGTAACTGTACGGTTGTTTACATGAGATGTGAAGCTTGGAATGTCAGGTATTGGTAGTACCTCTGGTGAAGGAGCTGTCATGCCCTTTTCAGGGCAGCTCGGCCACCTTTGGTCCAAACCTGGCATCCAGCTCTCACCTGTGGCTCCCCGTAGTTGTCAGCATGCGACAGCGGCCACCCCCCGGGCAACGGCTTTGACAGGCCGGCTAAACTAGGTGAGGGTAGTCGACTGGTTATAAACCTTTGGTGAGTTAGGGTCTGCCTACCCATGCATGCGATGATTGGATTCGATCGACTGCGCGGAAGAAACCATCTATTGGTTAAAGGGCATGACGGCGATTACCAGCAACGCGCTGTGGAGCGTAAGAAGCACGGCGAGGCACGTAGAAAGCCCTGGTCATCCACTGCACCTGACTTCATCTCCAGTCGTCTTGACTTGTCTTTCCACTGGATTCAGATGGACCCAGGCGAGAGAGTGAGGTCGACGAATTGCGCAACTCTTCCTCACTTTAATCCAAATCACTGCGCAAGTCACTCTTTCATCCATATTCCTAATAATTGGATGAACAAAGTGGTCTTCATCACCCGTGATGGACGAACAACAAAAACAGTACCTCTATATATTCACTGTATTAGTGTTTGTTATTTAGTGCATGCTAACTGTTCGCACTTAAGAAGTCTTCGTCTTTCACTACAACTAAATGCCGATCATCGTTTGGTCTTTTCTTTTTTCAGAATATACAACAGTAACAACAAGTAAGTTATAAAAAAAAAAGTAATCACACTATAACAGCCACATCTATGTTACTTAACTGATAATTGACACCAGAAACGATATCATCTTCATATCTAAAGATGGTATACGTTTGTATTCATGCATCTGCGTGGATGTTTAAGTTTGAGTGAGTGGGCATGTGTGTCGCATAGAAATTTATGATCAATACATTTTCTATATTCTTTTCTTTTCTACCCATGTTCTCTACTTTATTATCGCTCTTTTATCCTTTTCCTGTTTTTCGCATTCGTTCGTTTGCGACAAAATATTACGTTCTTATTCAAACTTTCGCCTGTTTCTTTTCTCATTTAGAAACGCATTTTATTGCATAATATGTCAGTCCCTGGATGTGAGCGTAATAGTGTGAAAATTCGTCTAGTCAGACATAGAGAGCAGATATTTGTCTACATTTTCAAGCTGACACGAGTTTTTCTTCGGAGTTTCTCGGCGTGAGGTGTGCAAGGCGCCAATCTGCATTGCTCAGAAATGAGACATGTCGTAGGAGGTGTGAAGAAGCGTTTTGGCAGTTATGGCCAGCGTCTAAGTATGTGAAGTGTTAAGAGAGAGAGAGAGAGAGAGAGAGGAGGAGAGAGAGAGACCGGCGCTATTTCAGGTTTTCGTAATAGCGTGGATCCTTTGTCCGTTTTCCTATATCTTACCCAGAGTTTTAGACTTTATTCACTCAGTACTCCGCAGTCAAGACGATGTCGCAGTGACTATTAACCATTAATTTATTTTACCATTTCGTTCCATATGTTATTAACTCTTTTAATGTTCTGTTTTCCTGGACATTTTGTATTTCTTTTCTTTCATTTTTTCACCTTTTCAACCCCACCCGCGTTTGGTTACGTTTGGCTGGCTTTCAGAGTAGAAATTCCCACTGAATCAGCAGACGGTCATATAACGTAATGTTATCTAAACGCACCTGTGGTCCGATTAGGGGCAATTTCTGTGGTCGCTCTAGTCTTTGATCACGAGCGGCTGGTACCCTTTGAGGCCTGGGTAACCGTTTCATCTTCGAAACAAGGGGGAGATAACAATCGCGGTCAGTTTGTGGGTTTTTGCCCCTTAGACGAGTTAGAGCTCTCATAATATTATGCATTTCTCTACCTGAAGGAACTTTCTTGCGGTTGCTGACTTCTGATGTCTCTAGAATAACCTTTGTCTTACTCTCTTGATTACGCATTGCGCCGATACATCTGTAGAATCAGGTCATGCAGGTGTCCTGGGTGGCGTTGTATGTAAACATATAAATATAGAAGAGTCTTACTAGACAAAGACATTCGTGAATATTTCTGGCCCGTAGATGGCCATCATGAGATAAGGCAAACTTTAACACAGTACTAGAATGTGTTTGCCTATGTTCTAGTCATTTTCGCGGTGAGTTGACATATCTTATAATTATTATATTATATTCATGTTAGCTTTTTATATATATCTGATAGAAAGTGACGTGAATTCATTTTGAGGATTTCTCCCGGTAAATTTAATTCGGTGATAATGTAGCGCTGTCTACGGCCTTAGTTAAGCGGTGCTTAAACTGTTACGGTTTACCATGGGTTAAATGTTAAACTTACAATAACAGATACTAGGCGTAGAATCAGTCCACAGATGCTTATCATGGGTTAAGAATAGGCTAAATTAACTGTCATTTCTGTAAGATAATGTCAGGTCTGGATTGTTCATTTAAACACTGAATAGTGAGATGCAGGTAATAATTCTGGATTATAGGAGATAGTCACTTATTCCTTTTTGATAGATATTTCTAGTGGCAAGGGAGGATCATTTTATGCTTACTTGTGTGGCTAGGCACTAGTCTATAACTTTCACAGAAAGCAGTCACCAGGCATAGATATAATTCTATCTTATGATTCAGCCACAACTGTATTATTATAGCAAGAACATTGCATTTTCTATGTACTCATTTTGTGGAATGCTAATATATTTCCCCAAGGGGACATACGATTTATTTGTGTAATGTCAAATGCTGTAATCTGTTTATATAAATTCATTTAATGTTGTAAGATGAATAAGCCTATTCATTTAACTGTAACTACAGGTTTAGGGTTCCTGTATGTTGAGATTGGGAGAAGAGGAGTAGATTTTGCTGTCAGAACATTTAATGACAGGTACATGGGTGTACAAAAGATATTAAGCCTATGCGGGCACATGCTATAATTTATAGAATGGAAGGAGCGGAGCATAACTAGGTTATAAAGCATTAGATTGATTTCGTCGTTGCTTGAGGTAAAAGGTGTCTTTTTGGGTCTCAGTTTCAGGGAGACCGAATCGCTAGAGCAGACTCCAGTCAGGCGAAGAACGACATGTCCTCTTCGATCTAGAGGGTTTCTGAATACCGCTAGCGTCACGAGTAGTCAATCCCCGTTCCTGAACCTAAACCCTTTTGTCAACTCCAAGTTACGCTCACGCAGTGCAACGGAGCCAACGCTAAATCTGGAATCACCAAATGCAGTAGTAGTTCTCATCTCGCCTATTGGATTACCAGTCAGAGCATTACCGCTTCCAGAATATCAAAACCGCCCAGCATGTCTATAGCAGAATCTGATATCACCCGACTTTGTGTGCCTAAACGGGGCACTCAGCCAAAACCACAGCCAAACCAGTTTAAACAGGATTTACAGCCAAGCAAGCAATAGCGCCGGATAAGAGCGCCTGGGACTCTTTGTCCTCAAGTGACTTCGCCTGGTGTATTTCTGGGTTTATGTAGAACTTCGCACGTATGAGCAGCAATCTATGAACAGAGTTCCTGCCCCCCCTCGCGCAATTAGGGGTCACCAACGTATAGCACCAACAAGGAAAGTTTGGTATTTCACTTCATTCATCTTGAAGGATATTTATCTGTAAGACACTTTCTGGAGCTAGCACATTTGGTCCCACGAAAAGCGGACAGGCTGTCTCTCAGTTCGTTTATTTGGTCAGCAGGAGATAAACAGCGTCTTTCAGTGTTCCCTCGCGCAATTATTGGTCACCAACGCATAGCACCAACAAGGAAAGTTTGGTATTTCACTTCATTCATCTTGAAGGATATTTATCTGTAAGACACTTTCTGGAGCTAGCGCCTTTGGTCCCCGAAAGCGGACCCACTGTCGGACAGCTTAGTTATTTTCTCCGTGTTCTACAGGTTTTATGAGTTGGAGGTGTGTGTGTTTGTGGGTGTGTATTTGCATTATTGGTGGTTATTGATGATTATTGATGACTATTGATGAATATTTGATTATTGATGTAATTTATGCTGTGTATTATGATATGCATTAATTCCATGCTTTTCTTCATTTAATAAAGTTTACACATTTATTAATGAGAGTGAGAGCAGGAGGTGCTTAGACAGTAAAAGTGAGTTGAGGCTTGGAGAGAGATTATTTTGATAAATCTTCTTCCAGGTTGTCTCAAGTCCATCTCCTATTTACACCTTTCTGTGTGTGTAATCTATAACTCTGTCAGTCCACTATCCCTTGTCGATTTTCACTACTTTTGTCCAACTCGACAAATACTCTACACTTTAACTCAACCACGACATATAATGGGGTCTCGCCGCGGAATTTGAACTACATCTGCAGCAATCGCAACAGATGAGGTTGCAGTCTGGTAGGAATCTCTCACAAAGATTCTATTCTGATTCTTAGAGTTTAGTGTTCTGCAGATTATAGGAATTGCTATCCTTAGACATATCGAACTATTTTTTTTGGGTGGAAGTCGGAACAGCGCTTTTTCTCCACAGCAATCATAAATATTAAGTTACATTTATTGTTTATGCTACACATGAGACAGCTGGTAAAGGTTGATGGTATCACTGCTGAGTTTTTGGTTGACAAATCTGACGACTATTGTTGTAAAAGGCAGAAATTTTTTTTATTAATGGTTAATAATTTTTTCAGGAGTAGCTCTTTAATCTGAGATAAGAAGCTACAGATAGTCAGTTACTAGCTTGCATTTGTACCAAGGGAGGGTGTTCATTCGGATGATAGTAACCAATCCTCTCAATAGCTTAGTACTGACAGAACTGGGGTGAAGTGATAGTAATAAGTTTTACATCACTTACATTTTTTGGAGTTTTTGGGGTTTTTGCTTGTCAATCAGAGTGTCTAGAAACTTCTTGTTTTTAAAGTTTTCCCATGCTAGCCTAGATTTTATTGATTATTAAGTTAATCAGCTCCTATGCGGATTAGGTAAATAAGATCTCTAGGTTTTATTCTTCTATAGTGTTTGCTTACCCTGAGATAATGGCCGATCTAGATAAAGTGCATAAGATTGCCCTCGAGGTAGCTAAGTACATGGAGTACCAGGATAGCGAAATCCAGCCCTTTCTACAATTTGCATTAAGCCTGCAGGATCAATACGAGGTAGACAATTGGTTTGACAGCCGTTTAATCTTGGCATGGTCCTGTAAACAAACTGGGGAGAGTGAAGCATTCACCCGACAGTATGTAGAAGAAGTGATAGAAGATGAGAAGCAAAGGGAAAAGCAAAGACAAGAACGGGACAAGCAATTGGAAATAGAGCGACAAGAAAGGGACAGAGAAAGCCAAGAAAGGGACAGGCTACACCAAATCAGAATGAATGAACTGGATAGCCAAATTCGGAGTATGGAAACAGATACTAAATGTAGTCACTCTACTTCCCCTTCTACTGTACCCTTAACGGTAAACGCCCCTGCAAACCTTGCGCCCATGAAAGAAAACTTGCCAGCTAAAACCGAATCCCAACTCCAGAAAATTGACTTTCCTTTGGACTTGGATCCGAAGCCCAAACGAGGAAAGAATTTACGTCGGGACAGCAGACCTAAAGCCACGGGGAAAATTACGCAACGTTCCCAGGCATGGAAACTGCACAAAGGTGAGAGAGGTGCTAACAAGCATTGTAATACGGATTGTTCCCGTCTGGCAAGCGGCGAACCCCGAGCCTCTCACGCTCCAGATCGAGCAGCACCTAACCGACACGTGACGTCGAGAAACGGGAGCCACACCCTATCACGTCATATTTCGCTAGATTCCCGGCCGGACAGCGAAAAACCATATGCAGAGGCGTATCCCTCCAACTCAACGATCAGAGAAAGTCTGTGCCGCTCCTCTCATCACCCTGAGCTGAAAAGGTGCAAAAATAAGTCGCCTGCTAAAAGGGTTAAAGTTTCCAAACCGTTCCAAGGAACTTTGGAAAAACACACCGAGAGTTTTATCTCGGGCACTTCGCGATCTAACGGGATCTCAAACCGTCCAATCCGTTGCATGCAGACTGCGGAGCCTGTAAACCAGGAAGTGGATCTCGCATTGCAGGACAAAATACAACTGACGCCAGTAACTTCCTCAGGGGAGGGCAAAGTTGACGTTTATGGTGGACACAGGGTTCCATGCGAAGGGATCCCTGGTACTCCATTGGAGTCTCTCACACTTCTCAGGGCAGAAGACAGTGAGAAAAGCTGCTTTACTACTTCACAAGGAGTCATTGTTGAGAGCCTTGACTAACGTCATGCTAGTACCGGTAAAGCGACTCAACAAACTCTGCAACTCGCAGATAATACCTATCTTTCCCCAAGGATAGAAGCTACGGAGATCTGTTATGATTTAGGAGAACCCCAGAATGCGATCGATTACTCTCTGCTTCAGGCAGCTGAGTTCTCTCATTCAAATCGCATTATTTCAGTGGTCTCAACCCCACTGATGGACAGCAAAGTAGTCGCCTCCGCCAGGCCATTACAGAGCAACTTGATCATTTCCGTTGACCAAGCCAGAGTTGTGACTGGCAAGGCAAGGAAAGCTCCAGACCCACCTCTAGACGGCACAGGTCTGAAGATTGATCAATGCTCCCACCGAAACAGGGGAGTAGGTGTCCAGAGGCAGAAGAAAAATTCTAGCATTTCTTCGGCCAACGAACGGCTTTATTTGCCAACTAGGGTTACACGCGCGCGAAAAATCCCGATAGACTGCAGCTATAGAGGGTTATTCAAGACCACGCCAGTGACAGGTAAACCCGTAACGAAATGTAAACAGCTCGAGCCCAGCAATGATTACACTGCACATAACAGGCGGATTACCTACGCAGTGGCCAGTGAGTTCAGGCGGGGCCGAAAACCACAACAGGTGCGGATAATTTTTCGGACCATAAACAGGCGCAGCAAATTGCGGAAGCAAGGTCAGGTTCACACGAAAACGAAGGGCGTCAGTGCCGACTGGCCTCGCAAAATCCCATTCGCTGAACGTCTATTAGACAGAGGAAAGAAAAGAAATGAACTCGGAGCTAGTCATACAGTACTGACATAAATTGTATACGATTTTGGTTATGATTATAGGATGCTCTAACGACATGTAGGGAACGTCTACGGAAAAGATAAATTACTGTCATTTTTGTCCGTGGTCCTCGAACTTTAAAAAAAGGGGGGGGGCACCTGTCACAGCGACTATTAACCATTAATTTATTTTACCATTTCGTTCCATATGTTATTAACTCTTTTAATGTTCTGTTTTCCTGGACATTTTGTATTTCTTTTCTTTCATTTTTTTCACCTTTTAAACCCCACCCGCGTTTGGTTACGTTTGGCTGGCTTTCAGAGTAGAAATTCCCACTGGACCAGCAGACGGTCATATAACGTAATGTTATCTAAACGCACCTGTGGTCCGAACAGGGGCAATTTCTCTGGTCGCTCTAGTCTTTGATCACGAGTGGCT
Organism: Oreohelix idahoensis; assembly: GCA_024509875.1. Lineage (NCBI taxonomy): Eukaryota > Metazoa > Mollusca > Gastropoda > Stylommatophora > Oreohelicidae > Oreohelix > Oreohelix idahoensis. The sequence continues at coordinate 21,756 of JAMPIV010003415.1, read as the reverse complement.
GGTACCCTTTGAGGCCTGGGTAACCGTTTCATCTTCGAAACAAGGGGGAGATAACAATCGCGGTCAGTTTGTGGGTTTTTGCCCCTTAGACGAGTTAGAGCTCTCATAATATTATGCATTTCTCTACCTGAAGGAACTTTCTTGCGGTTGCTGACTTCTGATGTCTCTAGAATAACCTTTGTCTTACTCTCTTGATTACGCATTGCGCCGATACATCTGTAGAATCAGGTCATGCAGGTGTCCTGGGTGGCGTTGTATGTAAACATATAAATCTAGAAGAGTCTTACTAGACAAAGACATTCGTCAATATTCCTGGCCCGTAGATGACCATCATGAGATAAGGCAAACTTTAACACAGAACTAGAATGTGTTTGCCTATGTTCTAGTCATTTTCGGGGTGAGTTGACATATCTTATAATTATTATATTATATTCATGTTACCTTTTTATATATCTGATAGGAAGTGACGTGAATTCATTTTGAGGATTTCTCCCGGTAAATTTAATTCAGTGATAATGTAGCGCTGTCTACGGCCTTAGTTAAGCGGTGCTTAAACTGTTACGGTTTATCATGGGTTAAATGTTAAACTTACAATAACAGATACTAGGCGTAGAATCAGTCCACAGATGCTTATCATGGGTTAAGAATAGGCTAAATTAACTGTCATTTCTGTAAGATAATGTCAGGTGTGGATTGTTCACTTAAAAACTGAATACTGAGATGCAGGTAATAATTCTGGATTATAGGAGATAGTCACTTATTCCTTTTTGATAGATATTTCTAGTGGCAAGGGAGGATCATTATATGCTTACTTGTGTGGCTAGGCACTAGTCTATAACTTTCAGAGAAAGCAGTCACCAGGCATAGATATAATTCTATCTTATGATTCAGCCACAACTGTATTATTATAGCAAGAACATTGCATTTTCTATGTACTCATTTTGTGGAATGCTAATATATTTCCCCAAGGGGACATACGATTTATTTGTGTAATGTCAAATGCTGTAATCTGTTTATGTAATTTCATTTAATGTTGTAAGATGAATAAGCATATTCATTTAACTGTAACTACAGGGTTAGGGTTCCAGTATGTTGAGATTGGGAGAAGAGAAGTAGATTTTGCTGTCAGAACATTTAATGACAGGTACATGGGTGTACAAAAGATATTAAGCCTATGCGGGCACATGCTATAATTTATAGAATGGAAGGAGCGGAGCATAACTAGGTTATAAAGCATTAGATTGATTTCGTCGTTGCTTGAGGTAAAAGGTGTCTTTTTGGGTCTCAGTTTCAGGGAGACCGAATCGCTAGAGCAGACTCCAGTCAGGCGAAGAACGACATGTCCTCTTCGATCTAGAGGGTTTCTGAATACCGCTAGCGTCACGAGTAGTCAGTCCCCGTTCCTGAACCTAAACCCTTTTGTCAACGCCAAGTTACGCTCACGCAGTGCAACGGAGCCAACGCTAAATCTGGAATCACCAAATGCAGTAGTAGTTCTCATCTCGCCTATTGGATTACCAGTCAGAGCATTGCCGCTTCCAGAATATCAAAACCGCCCAGCATGTCTATAGCAGAATCTGATATCACCCGACTTTGTGTGCCTAAACGGGGCACTCAGCCAAAACCACAGCCAAACCAGTTTAAACAGGATTTACAGCCAAGCAAGCAATAGCGCCGGATAAGAGCGCCTGGGACTCTTTGTCCTCAAGTGACTTCGCCTGGTGTATTTCTGGGTTTATGTAGAACTTCGCACGTATGAGCAGCAATCTATGAACAGAGTTCCTGCCCCCCTCGCGCAATTAGGGGTCACCAACGTATAGCACCAACAAGGAAAGTTTGGTATTTCACTTCATTCATCTTGAAGGATATTTATCTGTAAGACACTTTCTGGAGCTAGTGCATTTGGTCCCCGAAAGCGGACTCACTGTCGGACAGCTTAGTTATTTTCTCCGTGTTCTACAGGTTTTATGAGTATTGGTGGTGTGTGTGTTTGTGGGTGTGTATTTGCATTATTGGTGGTTATTGATGATTATTGATGACTATCGATGAATATTTGATTATTGATGTAATTTATGCTGTGTATTATGATATGCATTAATTCCATGCTTTTCTTCATTTAATAAAGTTTACACATTTATTAATGCGCTGTTCCCGACCCTTTCCATTCATAATTAAACTTGTTTTAGCTCTTGACTATAATCTCTATGTTTGATAAGAGAAAAGAGTGAGAGCAGGATGTGCTTAGACAGTAAATGTGAGTTGAGGCTTGGAGAGAGAGATTATTTTGATAAATCTTCTTCCAGGTTGTCTCAAGTCCATCTCCTATTTACACCTTTTTGTGTGTGTTATCTATAACTCTGTCAGTCCACTATCCCTTGTCGATTTTCACTACTTTTGTCCAACTCGACAAATACTCTACACTTTAACTCAACCACGACAGACGAGAACGATCTAGCGTTCGATTCCTAAAGATCTCTGTTGAAAGAAGCATCAGTTAGTTGGTCGATTGCCACCTAGCTTTCGATTCCTAAAGATCTCTGTTAAATGAAGCATAATTTAGTTGGTCGAAGTGGATTTAGTTCTTAGTAGTTCTGTGTTGAGGTAAATATATTATATATCTAGTAGTATTGAGTGATTCAGTGATAACCGCTTATTTCATTTTACTAGTTAGATTTCTGTGCAGAAGAAAATAATTTATGTCTGTTATATTCGCTAGTCGACATGTTACAGTAGAAAGCAGAATAAATTATAATTTCTAGCTTAAACTCATTCGGCTATTAATGAATTTAATTAAACTGCTAATAATCAGTCGAGAATATTTTAAACTAACTCACAACTGCACTGATTCATCGTTGAGTATTGACGAAATACGTGTGTATTTCTAATTCATGATGATTGATTTTATGAATATAACCTATTTCACGGAAATTTTAAACGATAAGTCAAGCTCTCCGCGAGCAGTTTGTAATGTAATTTAAAACCGAGGAATAGTATGTATAGTATTTTATATGTTGTTTTTCTCTTTATTCGGTGAAACTGGGGTAGCCCAACTCTACCAGCGTTTTAGTACATGAGAAATATCTGTGAAGAACAAGCACATTTTTTTCTTAAAGACTTGGGTCTATAAAGTAAAACCTGTCTGGCATTGCATTGGCATCCAGAACGACAGAGTACCCATTACAAGAACTTTAAGATTAAATGAAGTAATGGACCTATCGCGCCAGATTTAATTCTTCCTGAGGAAAACCTCAAGTACATTTTCAGCCCTTGTGGCAAGTAAAATATTACTATCAATAACATTCCGACGGAGTTTTAACTAGTTGTGGTGTGACCAAATAAAGTCCTATACTGAGAGAAGTCACCGACCTGACATTCCTAGCTACTAGAAATCTAAGCTATTGACACTTTGCTCGTTGTTAACGTTCGAGTCTGGACAATTTTAATGTAACAGAACCAGATATCCTAAAAAAAGAAATACCAAGGAAACGTTCCCTGAAGTAGCGAATTCAACCTATCTTTGTGGAGCTGGGGTTCCCTTGGCCAATGACTAACCCTATAGATTCTGTATGTGCATGTCCTAAAAATTGTTTGTCCAGAAGTTGCTACCAAAGCTGTAAGTACGAACGAAAGCTAGTGATCACGGCTGACTGAATAGAGTGAATGCAGGACTGAGTGATTCCTTCATTGTTGTATTTTGGCACCCATTTTGCGGTCTTAAATTTCTTTATGCAAGTTTTTGGTGCTAACAATATTTTCCTTAGGATAGATCAGAGTATCAAAGTCTGTTCATACCTTTTAAGGGAACTCTTAGACTATAGCATATGTATCCATGACTATTTGGGGCTATCACTTGTCTCCTAACAGGACTGTGGGCTATACATTGAGGAAAAAGATCATACCAATGGGTCTATCATTCTTGTAGCAATTCATTGACTTTATGACTATTTGTATATGCTTGATGTAATTTTATGTGTTGTGATGGAATTTTATTATGATAATTAAAATTCACATAAACTTATTCCAGTGTGACGGTCAGTTCGTTCCCAATTATCTATATTTCCATTGTCATAGTTTCACGTCTGTGTGTCTATTGTAGTCACTTATGTGTGTGGGTATGTGAGGTATATATATATATATATATATATATATATATATATATATTTATATATAATATATACTATACTAGACGGTCTGACAAATCTTAATCTGTTGTAGATGATAGGCTGACTGAGAGAAATCATCTCGAGGTTCAGAGACCGACTCTAATATATTTCCTCCATCTCACTCTTGAAATCTATTTCTACTTATATCTCACTGAACTATCACCTGCTTCTATTGCTATTCAGAAGGGACCAAACCTAAGTCTTAATTCACCTATCGCAAATCTACGACAATGTGTAACAGTACTTCAGTGCATTAGTGTTTATCAGTAAGTGTAAGCTAACCGTGTATGCATAGCATGTGGTTGTCTGTCTGTTCAACTTAACAATGATCATCATTTTGTCTTTTTTCAGCAACAACAAAAGGGGCAAACGGTAAGTTGATTAAACATGTAATTTGTCAGTAACAATAGTGCAGGCATCCATTTCTCTTATCGGATCATAAAATCCCCATTCTCGCTTAGTTTGCTGTTGATTGTGTAATAAAATACTTATTTAGCGAACGATTTAAAATACTAGATTCACCCTAGTGTGTAAATACATCACATTTTCATACCTTACGTTTCTATATATCTAATCTGCTAGTGAGTGCATGTAGGAAAACCTACAAGATGTTTTAGTAATTCAGCAATGTGCTAGTGTTATGTTAGTGAGCGTGTGTGTATGCTGCAATATGAAATGTTTGTATTTGTCTGAAATGTTATTAGTTGAGCAATATTTTTAGCGCGGAGGTTACACTTTTTAATTACATGAAATTTAACACGGTGTGGAGTTTGCCCCATAAATTTGGTGCCACCTTTTATAGTTATTAGCTTAAAATTTAACAAACCTTCTACAAACTGACTTGAAGGACTATGCTAACAAATCCAGCTGGATGTTGCTTTTAAATAGCTTAATTTAGAAAATTGACTTTAACAAATATGTGTAAAATGATCTAAAGAAAGTCTGAATTTTTGTTTGTCTGTTGTCAAGTGCAGTCGTTTTCAACCTTTTTTTGATCGCGTACCCTCAGATATAATTTATATTTAACTATGTACACCCAAGGTTATTGGTGCAGAATTCCAAGTATTTAATTTACTTATACATAAATAACATTCCAGGTCACTTGTAAGCGTCTAAATTAAATTACATCCAATATAATAAATTAAAGTTTGATAAATTCAAAGTTTAACATGTTTTAATAATTAAACAATAAGTTTCAATTTTATAAATACACTACTTATTTCATATCGTATAAAAATTATTAAATGAACAAAGTTGCATCTGACAGGAAACTCTATAAAGAGCAATACAACAGGAGGCAATCTGATCATCAGAAGGAGTCCCCCCGTCGATCAAGTGTTTCGACACTTTAATCTCCTTTACACTCTAAGGGGGGCGGGCCCACCTGGGTCATGACCTCCAAGCTTCTCCGCCTCCTGTTGTCTTATGTAGAAAATGAACCCACCCCCACCTTGGTTGCAGCTTTAAAATGCTCAATTTTGTCAGCCGGAGGCAATTGTGAAAGTAACCCTTATGTTGAAAACATATTATTGCGGTCGTTCCACGGCACACCACGACTAGGGACAGAAACTGACCCTACTGCGCAAAGCCAATGAGGCTTAAAGCCACTGTGCGTTAGCAACTGAAATCTACTTGCGCCCGACACCTCAAAAAAATTCGCCGCGTGTTGCTTGTAAGCCACTGTCCTTTCACCAATACAGCGAAAAACTAAATGTAATGCGGACTCAGAAACATTTTCCACTTTCCGGATGTTTCCTGTAACGCAGGTGGGGATAAAGTTTACTGTCCCGAGTTCCATAGACCATTTCGGTTGTTCCACAGCCAGCATGATACCTTTTCCGCAGTTTCACTAAGCCTCTTCCGTGCCCTTGTTCTCGACTGTCTCCTCAGCCCGGATAAGTAAAAGTTATTTTAGCAAATCAAATCAAAATTATTGTTAAATAAAGTAATTTACACATATGTGGGCGTTGAGAAATCTATATGACTGATATTAGTCGAGTTTGTTATAGGTAAAGTGAGTGTGATTGTGTGCTGGCAAAGTCGTTCACACAACAGGTGCGCACACGGGAGTCATCGAGTATGGAACGACTGGTGATATTTAATTATCGTTTATTTACTCACAGCACATCATCACGTAGACATATACGAATACAGGTACATCGAATCATATAATTTCCACACTGCATCAAATCCTAATAATACGGCCTGTCCACATCCTGGCCTTATAATCGCTTCATCACGGCTTCATAAATCTCCACACTTCTCAACAAAGCCTGCTCACACGGCAGCTATAATAATCTTCATAAGGCCTAAACAATACTCCATTACACAATAAATCCTGCTCACCCGGCAGCTATAATAATCTTCATATGGCCTAAACAGTACTCCATTACTCAATAAAGCCTGCTCACCCGGCAGCTATAATAATCTTCATATGGCCTAAACAGTACTCCATTACTCAATAAAGCCTGCTCACACGGCAGCTATAATAATCTTCATATGGCCTAAATACAATACTCCATTACTCAATAAAGCCTGCTCACCCGGCAGCTATAATAATCTTCATATGGCCTAAACAGTACTCCATTACACAATAAAGCCTGCTCACCCGGCAGCTATAATAATCTTCATATGGCCTAAACAATACTCCATTACACAATAAAGCCTGCTCACCCGGCAGCTATAATAATCTTCATATGGCCTAAACAGTACTCCATTACACAATAAAGCCTGCTCACCCGGCAGCTATAATAATCTTCATATGTCCTAAACAGTACTCCATTACTCAATAAAGCCTGCTTACCCGGCAGCTATAATAATCTTCATATGGCCTAAACAGTACTCCATTACACAATAAAGCCTGCTCAAATTTTTACTGCAGTTTATCAAATAGGCTGTACACACAGCGAAATATATAAGTCGACATTTTCTTAAGCACTACGTAGGCATACACTATCCAAACACAGGGACTCGACCTACACGGTCCACGTCCAAAACTGAACTCCCTTAATCACACACTAGTCCCGCCTAAAAACCCCGTCACGAGACTCGGCTGTCTTGAACACCGCTCTCGATCACACATGCAGACTAGCTGCGAGCTATTCACATGACTCAAAACAGTACAGAATAAATAAATCTCAACATTTGAGATTAAACAGCGTTCACACGCTTATCTGTACTCTGTCACTCGAAAAATAGGAAAAGATAATTCTATCCTGACGTCAAACAAATATCCGAATAATCAAGCGTTGCAACTCGAAATTTAACTTGTCCAAAACATTCTAAAGATTTCTTCCCCTTCCATAAAATCCACTTGCAACAGTTACCAACCCCTGCGGGAAAAAAAATGATTCTATCATTTTTTTGAAAAAATTAACTCCCAAAAACAAAAAAAATAGAATACAAAGAAGTTCTAACATATGCTTACAAAAATCACCTTATTTTAAATCAAAATTATGTCTACAACAAATATCAGCATTAAAGTGTAAAGTAGCAATTAAAGCATACAGCATAATCAGCTAAGTATAAAAAGTAATTAGCTAAATATACAAATATGATCAGTTCCAAAAGTAAGTTACGTATATGTAGTACAAACCAAACCGAAACCAACCGATCGAAAGAGAAAACACAAGATCAATTAAAAGAAGAATGATCTGTAAAAAAGGAAAGTAAGAACTCAACAATACCATATACTCATAATTTAAGTTGGACAATTACATGTAAAATAAATACAACTATCATAAGTAGATATATCATATCAAGTTATATAACCATTCCAACAATACAAAGAATGGAAGTATAAATGTTGAAAGAAGACAAAGTATACAAGTAGAATCAAGTAAAACGAAGATGAGGTACGAAAGTATAAACAAGATATGAAATCCATACCGAAATAACAGAAAAAAAGGAATGAAATGAAGAATAGTTACCAAAGACAGATGGAAAGCAAAGGCACGAACGCAGAGAAAGTCAATAACAGTACATACTAATAACTGTTTTGATCAGATAACCTATTCAAAAATAAATATATAAACATGATCGAAAGGCACAACACAGAATATCAAAGTATATCTATACTAACACCACCAACAATAATTTATAACTAAACAAAACCTAATAAGTAATTTAACCAAGTTACAAGAGTTATACATAACTAAAAATAAATAAATTATAGGCATCAAACAAAGAAGTAATAGCATTGCTATAACTAATACGACCAACGCACAATCAAGCGCTAAAATAAAAAAATAAAAAATACGTCATAACAAAAAACAACTTTTTACAAGAACTAATCACACTACATATCAATGATATCGCACTGTCAAATGCTTGGCACACACACACACACACACAAATTACAATGCCCAAAAAAAATTCATTTTTTTTCAAAAGTACCGTACAAACATATTTTTTTTAACGATAAGTTACATAAAAACAGTATTTAATTTTAAAGTAATTCAAGACCACTAAAACCTAATAATGAAATCAATATTTTAATCAAAATGAGTGAAATATAAAACAAAAATCCTATCTCGAACAAACCCTTAAATCAACACATGTAAATTTAATTGAAGCTTTAAGTTCTTTCGGCTGACAATTACGTTCAGCTCAGCTACCATGCTATTTAGCTATAACTTTATCTCTTACTCAACTTGATATAATATACTTCTATAAATAAATCTACAATCTGTTGCTACTATGAAATATGAAAAAGGTCCTATCAAATATTTGCAAAAAAGAAATTCTCAAAACAAAAATAAATTTTCCACATAATCTGCTAAGAAAATAATCAAAGTTTCACAATATGTTGACAAATCAAAATACAAGATCATTTATGATACATGCAAGCTATTTTCAAAATTACATTTCACCACATAACAGATAATTCACATCTTCTCTGTATGTTCTATATATTAATTAACCATGACATCAAAACATGAGAAAAATTCAAATTAAGCGAATAACGAACACTCAGGACTATCTAAAAGTAACCACTACATCAACACAATAAATGAGTTTGTGCTTAGGGCTGGCAATCTCATCATGTACAAAAACTATCCTAAACAACACAGTTGCAAAAATTCTAAGTTGAACAGAGTAGTATAAAGGACAATAATTACATGCTACACATTATCAATCACAATAATATATAAATAGCATAAAAATGTATTAATACATCATCAAAATACAGACATATAAATAACAATAAAAAAAAATTATTGCAATCAAATAATGCATAGAAACAACCATGCAACAAAATTATATGTTATTTCAAAACAACAACATGTCATGTACAAATATAGAATACAAAAATATTTACTATCTCAAAAAAAAAAACAAAAAAAAAAAAAAAATCTGACGCAAAATTTCCCACTCTCTTGTAAACATGCTTGACCTTAAGTAAGTAACACCTCAGATTCTAGTTAGACGCTGACAGGTTTTCGGTTGACCACTCGAGCGTAAAGTTGACCTACATATCTGACCGTCAATATGTCACAGAAGCCTTGACTCTTATCGCAAAGTCGCTTCTGTCAACAAATACAAATGAAAATTTCCATTTTACTCAATAGTGAAATTTAATGAAGAAAAAACGTAGAAATCAAATTGACAATTACCCAGCACCGGCTTGTGTAAAGCACCGGTCTCTTCACGATGTCATCAGCTCTTCCTATCACATGTAGATATCACAGAATACTTGGGGACAACATGACCGACCTTGAATGTCGCCGCTGCCGTAGGCTGAAACAAAGTCCCACATTCACAACAACAAGTAGAGCAAGCAATAGTATTCAAGCATCCACTGTTATTTTTACTCTGTTTACCTTGATTATAAATGACTCTGGACTCATGTTGAACAAAATTAGCACAATTGCGCTTATTATTTGTTCTATGATCAAAATACTTATTATTACCGTTGCCTTGTTTACAAATAATGACTTTAGTCTTTTGTTGAGGAACATTACTCTGGTGATGTAAAGCAACATTTGAAAAGCTATAATCTTTATCACACTTTCCAATACTCTTACAATCGTAACTTTGAGATTTGTTAAATTGTTTACTGTTTCTTGGAGAAGGAAAATTTATCATTTACTGATCTCCCTTGGTACTGTTTAATCTTAGGGTTATCTCTCTTACTAGAACTGTTTTTCTTTTCCCCTATGGGAATATATTTACCAATTGTTTCAAACTGACTGTGCTGAGTTTGACAACTGCCAGAATCAATAGTATCTCTATTGTTCCGCATATGGGTTTCATCCCTGAGACAAGTAGTAATAGTCTCAACACCCGCTATTAATTTCTGAGTATTTCCAGTAGTAGACAAATGTTTGCTCTTAAGAGTCTTGTCCTGAAATATATCACCTTTCTTTTCCTGATTAACAGAACTGGCTGTTACCCTAGAATCTTTGTTGTTCTGACGCCAAGAATTATTACTCGAATTATCAGTGATATTAGAACTTGGAAAGTTGTATTTCCCACGAAAAGATCTATATTTACTATGTATGACATGTCTATGTGCAAAAAGTGTATGGGGCTGACTTTTCGCAACTTTCTGTCTATCATTGTCAACATTGACAGAAGACCACATATTGTTATTCAAGACGATGTCAATCTCCACATCTCTATCTCTTCACCTAATTTTCGTTTAAACTTCTTAAAACTTGCCTGTGCAGTATTTTCCTTAGCGACTTCTCTATGCCGTCAAATCTCCACTCACCTAATTTCTCGTAAATGTTCTTTAAACTCTCAACTGATCTTAGTTGTAGTAAATATTATTATATATAATCTTGCTATTATTAAGCTCATCTTCTTTCCGAATTCTGCTTCCTGTTGTTGAGACCAAGATTCCGCAATATTCCATCAAATCAAGAAGTGACTCTGTATAAGAACCTATCAACGTTTTTGCAATTCACCCGTAAGTCTAGACACTGTTTCATGTACTTTACTCACTTCAGCGGTACCCTCTAAGAAGTTTTCCCTTTGTTGTTTTTTTCTTCTTAATTCCTCATCTTCTAACCTCTTTTTCTGGTCAACAGAAATGTCGTTGCGCATTATCTTACGTATACTCTTCATTATTTGATCGCGTTCAACACCTATACAGTTGCACGAAAACAATCGAAGATCCATAACCAGTAACTTCGCTAAATCTTTAGCCATCATTAGATGAGGAACAGAATGAAAATTCTCCTCAGCAAAATACTTAAGGGCTCTTGACGCATTGACAAAAAATCTGTCCATCACATGCGCTTCAAGCTCTGGGCCTTTTATTTCTTGAAAATCTTTACCTTCTTCGTACAAATATCCTAATAAAGGCCTCATATCCTCAGGATCTATATCATCATCATCCATAGTGACTTACCTACACAGTCAACTATATATGTAATCACTTATAGTTATGACAAATTACTGTCGCAAAAGGTTGGACAATTAACTTTCCAGCTCACAAAGTCAACTATTTGTCAAGAAATGAGCTTATTCCTCAATTCTGCATCACCAATTCCTTTTTATAGCACCTATATCAAGTCACATCATTATCAAGAATATCGACATATGTCAACAGCCATTAACACCTATGCATAAAATCTTAATCATATGTCAAATTAGACATAAACAACAATAACAACAGAATGAGCAATTAGGGAGGCCCAATGACATGCATGAAGTGACACAATTTACACAAGAAAAAATCACTTATCTGTCAACAATCCCGTTCCTTTCCGCCACGACACTGGATATCACATAGACTGCTAAAACCTCAACTGCGGGAAAGCACTGGAACTTGATTCGTTTCTCTTCAGGTAATTGCGTCAATATGATATGTGCTTAACAATGCACAAGTTGACAGGAACCATAATACAGCACACACCGCAACTCTTGACTCTTCTTTAGTCTGAAATGTACACGGCAACTCCGTGTATCATAACATCTTGAACTTGTGATGGTGATAACTGGCACCAGTAACCCGAATATTGCAGGAATCCGTCACAACCCGTACAAATGCTGGTACAAATACTGTCCAAGTCTAATTGAACTTCCTTGACCACTGCAGACGTTGTTGTGGTCTATAGGCATGAAATAGGACGTCAATTGATACTGGTGTAAAGTTGCATACTACCACGAATAAAGCGTGCGTGGTTTCTCAAATGCGCCACACAGGCAATATCATTAAATAGGTCGAAGTTCATCCAAACTCTTGTCACGAGAATGTCGTGGTAATCGATCCAAAATGAACTGGTCCACCAACTGATAATAGTCGAGTTTGTTATAGGTAAAGTGAGTGTGATTGGGTGCTGGCAAAGTCGTTCACACAACAGGTGCGCACACGGGAGTCATCGAGTATGGAACGACTGGTGATATTTAATTATCGTTTATTTACTCACAGCACATCATCACGTAGACATAGACGAATACAGGTACATCGAATCATATAATTTCCACACTGCATCAATACCTAATAATACGGCCTGTCCACATCCTGGCCTTATAATCGCTTCATCACAGCTTCATAAATCTCCACACTACTCAACAAAGCCTGCTCACACGGCAGCAATAATAATCTTCATAAGGCCTAAACAATACTCCATTACTCAATAAAGCCTGCTCACCCGGCAGATATAATAATCTTTATATGGCTTAAACAGTACTCCATTACTCAATAAAGCCTGCTCACCCGGCAGCTATAATAATCTTCATATGGCCTAAACACCAATACTCCATTACTCAATAAAGCCTGCTCACCCGGCAGCTATAATAATCTTCATATGGCCTAAACAGTATTCCATTACACAATAAACCCTGCTTACCCGGTGTTGCGGTCATTTTTGATGGAGTTTCAAACATCGATCTATTGGTTGTAGGTTTTTTACCCTGGTCAAAGTTTAGTAACTATGTCTTGACTTTGCTGTGTCAGGTTGATTAGGGGTTATCTCCCTTGTTTGTTCATTCATTGTGTTTGACCTTTTGGGTCAAAGGTAAAACAGTTCTGGACTATATGCGATGCGCAGTGGAGAGCGCGAAATTAGACTTCCGTCTTGTTGAGTTGCTATCTGGCTTCTGTGGGACGATGTATGTCCATTGTACTATGGGGAGAAAAATTTTCGAAGTGACTGCGTTGTCAGTTTTCCCCATTAATTCTCTGTGCGTCAGGAAGGACGACAGTGTTATTATTGTGTTCTGAGGATTCGTTTCAAGGTAACACCGACTTTGCCATTATTATGTATTCGGTGACAGAATTTGGTAAAGGCTTACCTAGCTGTGAGAACAGTTCACGATTCCTGTAAAGCAGAACTTATATTTGTGCTCAAGGTAGCTATTCAAGACTATTTGTCTTATATGATCAGAAGTCCAGTGATGAAGTTATATATGGTGGAAACTACAGGTTGGCGGTATATCTACACAAGCATTAAAGCATAATTCATGCAACCTGCTTAATGAAGAATGCACAGCTGACGTCATCGTCAGGTCTGTGTAATGGCAACTATTCTACGGCATGTACCGACATGATTGGCGTGTTATGCCAAGGTGTATGATGGCCCTAGTAATAGGATTACTTGAGTGAAGGGCTCGTCTTTTGTATGACGGAGTTATGAAGGTATCTGACGCGTTCAGTCAGAGATACCAAAAGCGGCATTATGAACAGTACATCAAAAGAACATAACGCTATTGACATGCATACATATATGAATGTTCACCAGCCGGAATGACTGATATGTACCAAGCGATTTCCATTGACATGATGTACATGAACTTGTTTACATTGACTGTTCCTGTGTGATTCTACATGTTAGTCCTGTTAATAATGTATGAACCATCACAAGTAGTTCCAACCATCATTGACTGTAGTACGAGTGTGACTGGGTGTTTGTACAACTACATATGAGCCTAAACACATTCGCGTCTCTGCACCCCCATGTCTCTTCATCCTCATCTGCAACACGCAGAAACAAACCAGCTAAGGAGCAAGAAAAATCAAGTAACATTTCTGGTAGGCCAAGTCCGTGGGCTTTACTGCTTCAATTTTGGTTGATGTTACAGATGGGAACGATTGAGGTTTACATCTGATGATAACACACATCCGTAGTACGCTATATTTTCAAGTTTTGGCTACACAGGACAGCAGAATTAGGTCATTGACTGTTGACCCACATAAACAGTGTTGGCATCTAGGCAATACTGCTTCGTGGACCACAGCTGCACACAAGTCGATTCGTTTTGTAAACAGTACCGCTGGTTGTTTACACGTTACAGCTACACACAAGTCAGAGTGAAATAAACTGAACTGAGTATACAAGTCTAACATTGAAGACTTGTCTCCCATTAAAGTGGGATAAGATAATTTAATTAATTTTTCAGATTACTGATCTCATCAGATAGAATGTCTACACTAGACTTCTTCATTGAACAAGGGAAAGTCCTTGGGAAGACAGGTGACAAGTTAGAAGAATTTGCAACTGCTCAATACGCCATAGCATTGAAGTCAGAAGAAAAGAGACAAAAAGAGGAAAATAAATTGAAAGCAGAAGTTGAACAAAAGAAGATAGATGCTGAGAATTTAAGATTGCAGATGCAAGCTGAACAAAAGAAGATAGATGCTGAGAATTTAAGGTTGCAAATGCAAGCTGATGAAAGAAAATTCCAGATGGAAATGGAAAAACAAAAAAATGCTGCAGAGGAAAGAAAACTTCAAGCAGAAGAAAGAAAACTTAAAGCAGAAGAAAGAAAACTTCAGGCTGCTGCAGAGGAAAGAAAACTTCAATTTCAGGCTGAGGCTGAAAATAGAAGATTGGATAGGGAAGCCGAGGAAAGGAAACAGAAAATGGAACATGAGGAAAGACTCGCGACTTTGGAATTAGAGAAATTGAAAGTAACAAATATGGGTGCTCATCAAGTAACTTCAAATACATCAAAGGAGAGGTCTAGTAAGATCAAATTGCGTCATTTCAATCCTTTAAAGGATGATATAACTGATTACCTTGATAGATTCGAATTTTTATGTGGTACGCATAAGATAAAAAAGGAAAACTATGTTGAACAACTGATGGAATTTTTTACAGGTGAAACTGTGACTACTCTTATGACAATAGAAGAGCATAATAGAACTAATTATGATGTTGTCAGAGCAGCATTATTAAAATAATATCAATTAAAAGAAGAAGATTATCGTCTTCGTTTTAGGACAATGTTGCCAGAAAATGGAGTAGATTTCTCTGATTTTGTTACAAAGATACGTCGTACATTTACACGATGGGTTGAGTTGTCTCAAACTGAGAAAACATATGAAGGTCTAATGGACCTATTACTTAGAGACAAAGTTTTGTCATCTGTTAATGATTCTTTCCTTGCATTTCTTCATGAGCGAAAGCCTAAAAACTTAAAAGACATGGAGGAATACTGTTGTCAGTATGCCACCGCGCATCCCCATGCTACAGTTAGCAATTCTAAAGTGAAAGAAGGGTTGCCAGTTGCTTCGGCAGCACCATATGGCCTTAATTTCAATAAGAAATTTCAGAGTGCCCAACAAAACTGGAATAGGAAAAGTAATCAGAATTACACTCATAAGCAGAGTAATCCAACATATGATGGTTCTTCTTCTAAGAACTGGAGACGAGATGGGAGTTCTCGTAATTTTGGTGGTAATAATTTTAGACACTTTCGCAAAGGTTATCACAATAAAAACTACCCAAGCTTTTCTGCTCGGGATAACCATTCTCGACGTCAAGAATATGACGATGGTGAATATACAAACCGGGATTCAAACCGGAATGATAATTACAATAGACAATATGATAACAATTACAGGGGAAATGATAATCGCGGTAGACCTAGATATAACAAAAGAAAAGCTTTCCAACAGGCAAACTCTGCACAACAAGAGTTTAATGGAGCCTGTAATCAAGTAAATGATAGTGGGAACTGTAATGCTATCACTGGTTGTGCTTTCGATTTTGGGAGAGCAACTGAATGCCCCCAATGCTCAACATTGTTCGAGCCATCGTCTGTATCTACCTTAATTTGTGGTCACCCTCTTCCCGCTCTTCCTGCTACAGTTGCGCATGATGGGAGAGGATCTCTCATCTTGCATAAAGGTCTAGTGAATGATAGGCTAGTCTCAGTGCTTTTTTGATTCTGGTTGCACTACTGTCGGGGTTAGGCAGTCTCTGATAGATCCTCGCTGTTACTCGGGAAAGGTGGTCAAATGTGTTACGTTTGGTGGTACCATGGAAAAATATCCTACTGCTATCATTAGCATTGACACTCCTTTATTTACAGGAGATGTTTACGCGTGTCTTCTTCCTAATCCTATTTCGGATCTTATAATCGGTCGTATTCATGGGGTTAAGGAATGCACCCCGCAACAAATTTCTATGTGGGAGGAACAAAATATCCAAGCGGTCAATGCAGTGGTAACAAGAGCCCAAGCTCTTATCCCTCCAACTTCATCTGATGATAGTAATGGAGTTGATAGCCAAGATGATCACTTGGTGATTTCGCATGACACGTTTGTTAAACGACAAGAAGAGGATCCTTCTTTGAAGAAATTCTTTCTTCTCGCAAAGAAAGGAGATCCTAATCAGATTACGAATCACAGATCGTATATCACTATGAAGAATGGTATATTGGTACGGATGGTACAACACTCGGACAAGTCTATGCATTCACAAATTCTTGTGCCTAAGTGTATGAGAGCCTTAATTCTTCAACATGCACACGATTCTCAGTGTGCTGGACATATGGGTTTTTCCAGAACTAAGACTAGAGTCCTTGCGAATTTCTTTTGGCCATTCGTGAACAAAGACATACGAATTTATTGCCGGTCTTGCAAAATTTGCCAATAGGTCAAGTCTAGAGGTCCAAGACATGCTGCACCTATTCAGGCCGCAGATATTCCTATTCGGCCGTTTCAGAAAATGGCAATAGACATTATTGGCCTGTTTAAGATTAAGTCAGCCAGAGGACATAAATTTATCCTTACTTGCGTTGACATGTGCACTCGTTGGCCAGAGGCTATTCCTCTTAAAAGCATATCAACTGTCAATATCGCAGATGCTCTTTGGCTCATATTTTCTCGGCTGGGATTTCCCGGAGAAATACTATCAGACCACGGCACTCAATTGATATCGGACACTATGTCTCAGGTGATGGCTACTCTGGACATTAAAAGGTCTCTCAGTAGTATTTATCATCCAATGTCCAATGGATTGGTTGAACGTCTTAATAGGACACTAAAGAACTTACTAGGCAAGATAACGGAGGATCATCCTGATGATTGGGGCAGGGTCCTACCTGCAGCTCTCTTTGCTTACAGAGAGGTTCCCATCGAGCATACAGGATTTTCTCCTTTTGAACTTGTCTTTGGCGCGCAATCGCGCGGTCCTGTGTCCTTGCTACACGATCTGATCACTGCCGATAATATTGACGATGATACACAATCGTCATATGAGTATGTTATTGCTCTTAGGGAGAAAATTATCGAATCATGCAGGTTAGCTACTTCATCATCAGAATTCGCTAAAGAAAAGGCTAGGCGTTTCGCTAATAAGAAAAGACGCCTACGTCAACTTTGTCCTGGAGACAAAGCGTTTGTCTTACTTCCCACGAGGGAAAACAGACTTCTCATTTCTTGGAAAGGTCCATACACTATAGTCTCTAAAATTTCAGATGTCGACTATATTGTCGATGTTGATGGAAGGCATAAAACCTTCCATATAAATATGCTTACTGAATTTATTGAACGACCAGACTATTTACAGCCTATTTTCCAGGCGTCGGACGATTCTCGAGTCCAACATGGTCATATCTCATCCCTGTCTGTTATACAGGATGAGGAAACTACTTTTTCTGACGTTAACTTACCTCTTCCCGTTGTTCCACTTAATTCTACGGAATCATGGAAAAACGCTACCGTCTCTTCGAACTTGTCTTTTGAGGAGCAACGTCAAGTATCCTCTACGCTACAATCGTATCAGGATGTCCTTACCGACATTCCTGGACACACAGATGTCATAGAACATGACATCATACTTACTGATCGTAATCCGATCAGAGTAAGACCATACCCAATACCTATTCATTTTCAAGCACAAGTCGACAAAGAATTGGATGAAATGATTCAATTGAAAATAATTGAACCATCCACTTCAGCTTATTCTTCGTCGATGCTTATTGTTCGAAAGAAAGACAATAGCATACGTCTTTGCGTTGATTATCGCAAATTAAATCAAGTTACGAAGTTTGATGCTGAACCTATGCCTTTATTGGATGATCTACTTATTAGACTTTCTAAAGCTAAATTCTTTACTAAACTAGACTTGTCGAAAGGTTATTGGCAAGTCCCACTGACGGAACACGCAAAACCTCTCACTGCTTTTTTGACACCTAAGGGTTTGTTTCAGTGGAATTTTATGCCTTTCGGGCTTATGAACGCCCCAGCAACTTTCGTGCGCATGATGCGACGAATTCTATCGTATCGTACAGATGTCATCGCATATTTGGACGACATCTGTCTGTTCAGTGATACTTGGGAAGAACACTGTTCGGGTTTGAACGAGTTACTATCTACTCTACGCGAGCATCAGTTAGCAGCAAAACCCTCTAAAGCCTTTGTTGGGTTTAGTGAAATCTCTTTCCTAGGTCATCGGGTTGGTCATAGTCTGTTGAAGACAGAGGACCAAAACATTTCGAAGATATTAAATATCTCGGTTCCGAAGACAAAAAAGCAAGTACGTAGTCTCTTGGGATTAATACAAATCTATGGAAGATTCATTGATAATCTATCCTCCATTATGGCACCACTTTCAACGTTGTTGAAAAAAGGTTCTCCTAATATGGTGCGTTGGTCCCAAGAATGTCAATCGTCATTGGATCAGGTTAAGAATTTATTCTCATCTCATCCTATCTTAAGACTTCCAACGATTGATAAGACTTTTGTCCTTCGTAGCGATGCCTCTTCCACTGGGATTGGAGCGGCACTAATGCAGGAGTATTCAGGAACGCTGCATCCTGTAATGTATATTTCTAGGAAGCTGAATGCGGCAGAAAGGAATTACTCGGTTTTAGACCGTGAATTGTTGGCCATGGTTTGATCCATTCTTAAGCTGCAAAGATTCCTTCTGGGCGCGCATTTCATTATGGAAACCGATCAAAAAGCTCTTACAGCTATGCAAAGTAAGGATTTGAAGAGCTCGAGATCTACTCGTTATGCTATTGCTCTTCAACCTTTCCAGTTTACGGTGCGAGCTATCCGTGGTTCGGATAATGTGATGGCAGACGTATTGTCTAGATGCCCACATGATTCCATTTAAATCTGATGTCCTAGATCTCCTGATACACTTCCAGACTTATGTCTGTTCTTAATATTAAAATATATATTAACACAATTGTGTCACTAGTTGGATGATGTATATGACTTTAACAAATTTGGTTATGTCCATCCATGATATATATCCATTAGATATGTTGATGGTATAGTATTGTATTGCATGATATTTGTATATTGCTATAATTATAGTATTTGACAATTTATGATATCTATGATTGGTATTGCCAGCAACTTAGGTTTCTTTAATGGTACCTCCTGAGTTTGTTTGGCTTAGAGGAAATATTTTCTCTTATGATGGGGGATGATTTTACTCTCTCCAGACGCTTTATTTATGCGTCTATTGTACCTGATATTACGTTCATTCTTTCATGAGCACATAATTGATGCTTGTGCTATCTTGGTCATGGATATATTTTTAAAAAATGTGTCATTTTTTTTAAACAGGGGCGGCGCAGTAATATGTTGCGGTCATTTTTGGTGGAGTTTCAAACATCGATCTATTGGTTGTAGGTTTTTCACCCTGGTCAAAGTTTAGTAACTATGTCTTGACTTTGCTGTGTCAGGTTGATTAGGGGTTATCTCCCTTGTTTGTTCATTTATTGTGTTTGACCTTTTGGGTCAAAGGTAAAACAGTTCTGGGCTATATGCGATGCACAGTGGAGAGCTTGCCTGGTTTGGGCATGTAACTCGTCATGACTCCCTTTCGAAAACGATCCTTCAGGGAACAGTCGAAGGTAAACGGAGAAGAGGAAGGCAGAGAAAATCCTGGGCTGATAACATCAAAGAATGGGCAGGACACGGTTTTTCCACACTTGTACGCATTGCTGAGGATAGAGAGCAGTGGAGGACCCTGTCTGCTGATGCTTCCACCATGGCACCCCTACGACCCATGACGGGTTACGGGCTGAGATGATGATGATCACAATAAAAACTACCCAAGCTTTTCTGCTCGGGATAACCATTCTCGACGTCAAGAATATGACGATGGTGAATATACAAACCGGGATTCAAACCGGAATGATAATTACAATAGACAATATGATAACAATTACAGGGGAAATGATAATCGTGGTAGACCTAGATATAACAAAAGAAAAGCTTTCCAACATGCAAACTCTGCACAACAAGAGTTTAATGGAGCCTGTAATCAAGTAAATGATAGTGGGAACTCTAATGCTATCACTGGTTGTGCTTTCGATTTTGGGAGAGCAACTGAATGCCCCCAATGCTCAACATTGTTCGAGCCATCGTCTGTATCTACCTTAATTTGTGGTCACCCTCTTCCCGCTCTTCCTGCTACAGTTGCGCATGATGGGAGAGGATCTCTCATCTTGCATAAAGGTCTAGTGAATGATAGGCTAGTCTCAGTGCTTTTTGATTCTGGTTGCACTACTGTCGGGGTTAGGCAGTCTCTGATAGATCCTCGCTGTTACTCGGGAAAGGTGGTCAAATGTGTTACGTTTGGTGGTACCATGGAAAAATATCCTACTGCTATCATTAGCATTGACACTCCTTTCTTTACAGGAGATGTTTACGCGTGTCTTCTTCCTAATCCTATTTCGGATCTGATAATCGGTCGTATTCATGGGGTTAAGGAATGCACCCCGCAACAAATTTCTATGTGGGAGGAACAAAATATCCAAGCGGTCAATGCAGTGGTAACAAGAGCCCAAGCTCTTATCCCTCCAACTTCATCTGATGATAGTAATGGAGTTGATAGCCAAGATGATCACTTGGTGATTTCGCATGACACGTTTGTTAAACGACAAGAAGAGGATCCTTCCTTGAAGAAATTCTTTCTTCTCGCAAAGAAAGGAGATCCTAATCAGAATACGAATCACAGATCGTATATCACTATGAAGAATGGTATATTGGTACGGATGGTACAACACTCGGACAAGTCTATGCATTCACAAATTCTTGTGCCTAAGTGTATGAGAGCCTTAATTCTTCAACATGCACACGATTCTCAGTGTGCTGGACATATGGATTTTTCCAGAACTAAGACTAGAGTCCTTGCGAATTTCTTTTGGCCATTCGTGAACAAAGACATACGAATTTATTGCCGGTCTTGCAAAATTTGCCAATAGGTCAAGTCTAGAGGTCCAAGACATGCTGCACCTATTCAGGCCGCAGATATTCCTATTCGACTGTTTCAGAAAATGGCAATAGACATTATTGGCCCGTTTAAGATTAAGTCAGCCAGAGGACATCAATTTATCCTTACTTGCGTTGACATGTGCACTCGTTGGCCAGAGGCTATTCCTCTTAAAAAGC
>JAMPIV010003414.1:0-88695 GCA_024509875.1 Oreohelix idahoensis | reverse complement strand
AGAATCCCAATGTGTATATAAGAATCACTATTCTAGAAATAATTTGTGTTTTGGTGGGTAATGTTTCTAAATTTTAAATTTGCCAGGGCAGGCGCCCTGAAGATATACTCTTAAAAACGATTTCCAACTGCGTGGGAATTTTAACGTGCTCAATTTGCCACACGGACCTCCTATTTTTTTCGCTCTTATCCGAGAAGGCTATGAAATCCGATCTCACTACCCAGGAGACCAGGGGAGTATGACATCATTAGGACCACTGGTTGTTGAAAAAAAAACATTTTCAATAAATTTTATTCCCTCAACTGGGAATCGAACATGGTACATCCTTCTAGAATTCGAGGGCGGACGCCATAACCTCTTACCACTTCCAACCCCTTTAAAAGCCTTTAAATAATCTCCACTACTGAAGCATGGAACCCACAGTGAGGGATACTACAGGGTGTCCATAAACGATTGTACCTTTTCAAAAAATATTTATTCTCGCCCCCATGATGTGGTACGAGCATGCTTTCTATCACAAAAGTAAGATAATCTCTGCAAGTTTTTAAGCACACCTTACAAATACTCAAAAAGAATGTACCTATTTCTTTTTTTTTTTCACCTACTTGACCAGTGCGTTGAGAGACATGTAACAATTATCGGTTGCAACTCAACTGCGAAAGTTTCACTTGAAATACCCGATGCGCGCATGCGCACTTTTTTGAGTCTTTGTAAGGTATGCTTAAAATCTTGCAGACATTATCTTACTTTTGTGATAGAAAGCATCCTCGTACCACGTCATGGGGCCGAGAATTAATTTTTTGAAAAGTGTACAATCGTTTATGGACACCCTGTATATTGTGGTTTACACAATCGACAACATCCTTGTGTAGTACACTGTTAGCGTCTTTTGGCGCATGAGATTACATTTATATGGCTAGAATTACAGACAGAACAGAGAGCGTAGGAAAGACATTAGTTTTCAGCCGCGTGAGCAGAGTCGGCTTTAGGGAATTTTTTTAAGGTGGTGCCCCCCCCCCCCCCCCCCAATTGGAGGTCTCATAATGCCCCCCCCCCCAGAATGCCCTAATGCCCCCCCCCCCCCCCCCCCCCCCCCCCCCCCCCCCCACCCCCCCCCCCCCCCCCCAACAATCCGTTCCGTGTGCCGTACTATACTGTGCTCATATGAGAATATTTCCGGCAATTTGAGTTGAATTACACTGCGATTTCCACAAGTGAGGTTCACATAAGCATGTTAAAAAAACATAATACACTTTGTACTTTAAAACAATCTTACTTTAGGTTATCTTTTCTTAATTCATGTTGAATTACATATGGGCAGTTAATGCGCCATTTTCTTTTTCAAGAAGGAATACAGGCATGTAGGAAAGCGGTCAGTTTCATGTAAGCAAAAATTTTGTTACTTTGTAATTTTCTATTTCATTTATCTTGATCTTTTAAAATGTTAAAGTGTTTGCTTTTTGTTGTTAAGTAAATTTCGACGCCTCCCTAAGTCGGCAACCGGTGCAAGCCCGCTCTCATTGACCAAGGGTCGGCCCTGAGTGACAGCACCATTCTTCTCGTGAGGTTGTGAGGATACAGGTTAGACGTGTGTCAAGATGTATTAACCTGTATTAAACAGTGTGTTCAGCATTTGATAAAGACTTAACTAAACCAAAACACAAGGAGAAGACAACTGGAGACAGGCATGAAGGGGATGAAGGAGACATGGAAAGACCTTGAGTTGATGGCACAGGACGGGTACACGTTTGTTTAAGGCCTATGCTCCTAGGGGAGCTGAGTGGTGATTGCGGTGATGATAATAATGATGGCGATGACGATGTTGATGATGATGATGAACTAAACCAAATGCCATCTGCTTACTTAACTCAGCTTTGTTATCTAGCGATGTCTGTGTTGAACGGCAAGTGCCTTGCTGTGTCTATTCAACGTCAAATCACCAGTGTGAGCCTGCATTAATAATAAAAAGTCAGTACAGTATAAGACAAGTAAGCTGTCGGTATGGAACGTAAACAAAGCTAACATGACAAGTAAACATTCAGTGAATATCTGACACCTAAAACACTATATAGAAAAGGAACCTAAGAAATCTATGTGGGCTTTTTATCAACCAGCATTTGACGAATAAGAAGTCAGTATCTGACACCTGAAACACAAAATAGAAAGGGTACCTAAAAACTGTATGTAGGTTTTTGTCAACCAGCATTAGATGCCTACATCAATTAGGTTTGCTGAGTAATGTACGCGTCATAATTTTTCTTTGCGCATTTTACAAAGCATGGTACAGGTTACCCCACCTCATGATGCTGGACTTAGTATAATAAAGGCTTTAACAATTCACTCTCTACGGCAGTATCTGCTATGGGACTCAAAGCCGCTCGCCTCTGGTAAAATCTCTCGCTTACACTGGAAAACACGCAGAGTCCCTAGTCATTCTATAGCAGACTGTTCGAATATTTCACGAGTTCTTATAACATGCCATCCTAATCTGATTATGTCTCAAATCATTGACTAATTTTCTGTATGAAGAGTTCGATTTTTGTCTGTTTGTTTGGTTTTTTGTTTTTTTTTTTAAATCTGTGTTGTCGTTACTTAGTTTATTTTAAAATTTATTTTAAACACATACTTTGATTATGATGGTTATTGCAAATGTATGATGTTATATTACTTTTAAGGGAGCCGCGCTGGTGTAATGGTTACCACACTGCGCCAGCGATCAGGTGTTCAAGGTTCAAGCCCTGGCGCGAGCATTTGTAGGAGTGTCATCGACCGGGATTTTGACTGAATGACCTGAACGGCTCCTGAGATAAACCCTCTGTGGAATTGGAAGGAGCGAAGATCCTGACCGGGTTGGAAGGAAAGTCCACAGACTCCCCAGCCTCACAATGACATGTCATTGGGCCGAAGGGCTGAAAGCCCAAGTGCCGCTGGTTAAAAAAAAAAAAAGTATTACTTTTAAAATGATAAATGCCTAAATAATGCTTAAAGTAAATGTGAGGATGAAAGGATACAGTATGCATGATGTGAGAGAGAGAGAGAGAGAGAGAGAGGGAGAGAGAGAGAGAGAGAGAGAGAGAGAGAGAGAGAGAGAGAGAGAGAGAGGGCAGAATGTTAGAAAGGCATACGTGCCAAATTCTTAACCCTTTGAAAATAAAGTTCGTTTGCTCGTTCGTTCGTTCGTTTCCGCCCTCCCCCGTAGGAATCCTGCTATAAGCTTTAACACGCTCTTGCAACATTGGTTCCTGTGGCAATTTTGTTTTACATTTTGAGTTTGCCAGCCCTATGCACAAACTCATATTAGTCACCTTGTACGACAGCCTCATGCACAAACTCATATGAGTCACCTTGTACGACAGCCTCATGCACAAACTCATATGAGTCACCTTGTACGACATTGCCAGAAGGTGCAGTAGTCTTATTATTTCTGTGCATATTCAGGTACCCCCTGAGAACCACACAAGCGGTTGTGTTGAGAAAAATGGTTGCGGAATGAAAGGCCTGTGTTGGGAAGATAGAAAAAAACAATGAAATTCGGTGACGAAAAAGCTGTACTTCTGATAAATAGAAAACGATGCAGGAATAGTTTCTAAGAAAATATTACATTAAATGAAATCTAAACCTCCCATGAAAGGAAACACTCCATGGAAGCCTCGAATCTTCAGGAACTGGTGTGAATCTACTGTCCTGGTCATGCAGGGGTACGCGGCAGTGAAAGAGCTGACAGACTAGCTTCAAGAGCACCCATTGAAGGTGCACTGGATATGGATAAGGGAGATATTCTAATGGCAATTAATGATTGTCTATTAGAAAATGACACTGCAATTGATGAATCATCAAGGCTAAGATTGCTGGAATTTGGCATGAAACGTAAGACCAGTAGGGATGGACATATGAGAGGATGCATCCGGCGTGTATGCAACCAGCGAGCAAAAAGAACAATTAGCATTCATACTTTTCTACATTATCTGAGGGAGACTGAGCACCTATGGGTTTGTCCAGAGTGCAATGATGTCGATTATGATCAACAATGACAATATAACTCCCAAGTTTATACTGCCATTGCGATGAAAGCTCTTTTGAAACTGAACAACTACGTGTTTTCATCTCCTAAACCGTAGCTCACCCTTTTTCTTTCCATTTATTTCTCTTTCTAACGTTCTTGAACACAGTGGGTGTGGTTTATTCGTGTGCTGTCAGGGTAGATCATTCTCTGTCTTAATTGGCTCTTCTTGCTCTCAATCTTCCATTTTAGCATTATCTCATCACGTTTTGAAATTGAGCCGTTTGATTTTTTTTTTTAAATTCTATGTTAAACCTTCTTGAGTAGGTCCTTTTACGGTCATTCATTTCAAATACTTGTTCATGTAAGAGAAATATATAGAGATATTGAATATATAAATATATTGAGAAGATAAAATGCAAGGAACATTTTCTGCGCTACGGCCACGAGGTTTTTGTCAGGGAAAAGAATGGAAGCGAGAGCTAAATAAGAGACATGGGAAAAAAAATACAAAGAATAAATAAAAAAGTATATCACCCTGTCGGAACAGGCCACCATGTGTTAATATGCATATCAATAACAAATTATATGTTTGTTTGAATTCGTTTTTATTAAGACAATATCTTTGCCTTTGCACATGAACTTTTTGTGTTCAATTAATAAACATTTTCTTTTGCTTTATTCATTTCAAGTGCTAAATGCATGGAGGCATATCTGGGAGTCATACTTATATGATCACCACTTAAGCACAATGATATAGTATACATATGTGGAAGTGAACCTCTGTCTGTGAGGCTAATTACACCCTCATTGACTTTTGAAATCATCCACACACTTTCAGGGATTCCCTCTGTGGTGAAACATGTGGAGAACCCAGCATTGTACACTAAGCTTGGAGGAGTCACTTCAGCCCCAGATGTAACTCTGGCTTTTACGTTGTTGGCTGCATACAGGAGGATCGCACCATGGACCCATGATAGGCAGGAGGATCTGAGAAGTGGCTCTGTGTAGGACGTGACCATTCCTTGGGAGAGCCCAGAACTAGAGCACAGTATGTTAGCTCTGCATATTTGGAGAGCCTCCTTGGATGGCGGGGAATGCACAGTATGCCACGCATTTCTTCCTTCTAGCTTGGGACCAGATGTGATGATCCTTTAAATGCAAGCCATGCTAGAGAAACTAGACATCATTACTTCAACTCAAAATGATTCTGAATGGCAGAAAAGCCACATGAAAATCCTAAATCTACAGTGTAGATAATATCAAGGAGTCTTCAACTTGGTATTGGCTGCAAAAGAACGAGAATCTCAGCAGCCCTAGTTAAACAACAATTAATTTCACATGCGCGTGGAGTTATTTCATTATTTACAGTTCAATAACTGTTAAAGTAGCTACAGTGAAATGGTTTATTTGGTAGACCGCAGCCTCAGTGAAATATAGGAATAGAAATTGGCATGCTAAAGTGTGTCTAGGCTTGATCTATATAACCTATAGGCCACAACATTTTGTGCTTTCGTATTTTTAACTTCGATAATTTTTTTTTTCAATAAATGTTTTTTTCCGTTCAGCCTAGTCGGTTATATTAGGTCGCATGTACAAATATAAAAGACCTTCAGGTGTGATGTTGCCGCTTTGCACAAGCAAAACTTGAAGTAACCAAACCTTAGCCTTCCATGTTTCACAGAACTGGCGATTGATCTCCGGCAGAACTTAAATATTGTCGGTTCTCTGTGGGATTTCGATAAGCAACCGCTCAACGCAAAAATTACAGTCATTGATAGCGAACTCTAGACAGATGTTCTCAGTCACTGAAAATTAACTATTTTTTGCGGTGTCTTGGGGCCTGGCCAATCTCACTTTGTACAGTGGTGTTAAAGTCCTGCTATGTCGTTCTATGCGAGAAATGTAAAATATAATGCTCACTGACGAACAGTTTTGTTTTTTTTAAACATTATTCTTCTTTTCTTCAGTAGTAGTACATCGTATCTCTGGCTAATTTAAAAAAAAAAGATTGGGAGAGAGGAAGAGGCGCGGGTTTCTAAAGGGAGCCACCATGATGTCAGGATATGTATTGTTGTGTTGTGAAACACGCAATTTTCAGCACGCTATCCCTCAGTGTTCTCCATAAATTTTTTAAAATCACTTAAAAAAAAATTAGAGTCAATATTAATCGTGATTTCTGAAACAGAAATACGTAACACCACAGCAGACATTACGTTATAATAAAGAAATAATTGTGGTAGAAATAGAGGGCGGTAACTAAATGATAGCTTATTGAGAAGGAATAAATAAGATGGTAGAAGCAGGGAATAGTAGACAGGAGGCCGACATGTTGCCTTAGTGGCTATTCATATTTACCCTTCAGCTAGCCTTAACATAACCCAAACCCTGTTACCAACTTTGCCAAACAGGTAGCTTTAACCTAACACCAACCTTGTTTCGACCTTTGACAAAAATATTAACTCTAAACAAGAAATATAAATCTTCAACTTAAATGTCAAGTTAGTCCTATTGTATGGCTCTGAGACATGGAGAACAACAAAAACAACAACCAAAAAGCTACCGACTTTCATAAACGGGTGCTTGAGTAGAATAGAAGGATTGAAATGGTATGACAAAATCACAAATATGGAACTGTTGACAAGAACCAAATAAGTGCCAGTGTGTGACGAGACCAGATTTTTTTTCTCTCGCTCTCTCGATTTATTTTTCTCTTCTTCTCAATTCCTTCAATTTTTTTTCTTTAAATGTGTAGACATTGTATTCCTACTCTTACCTTAACGGTCCCTTCTGTCGCACAGCGACTTCGCACTAACCGGTCTCAAGACCACCTACACTCATAATTGCTCAGTGTATTAAATTTCACTCCTCCGTTCCGACCACTGGCCAGTAGGAATAGAACAGGTGTGTGTTTAATGGGCGGTAATAGATGCAGGGACAGCTTTGTAGTAAGAGAACTCTGAAATTAGATTTCACACCACGGTAAAGTAATGTTTATCTTGGGACAGAGTTCAGATGACAAGAGTGCCCATGAGTTAATTATTTTAAGATGGAAAATGGGTGGGTGGTCCCATAAATCTGTCTTTGGTAAAAATGGGTTTTCGCTGGTCTCAGTATTTAGTCTGAGAATTAACAATTGTCTAGCACTGCATCCAAAAACTTTGACCACGAAAGAACTCAACTCGAATGATAAGCAGCCTGTGCTTAGGCGTAAGTCTTCCTTTTGACAAAGCTTCGCTTTTTCGCAAAAGTACAACCGAGTGGGTGAGTGAAATATGTATTTATATTGATTACATTCCATTACATGTATGGAATATCATTTTAGATAGTTATTATTCACGAGTATAACTGATTTTTTGATGTTATAAAGGCATTTTATAACTAACTAGTAAGACTGAATTTTGTGTGCATTGTGACACACATATGCCTTGAGCGTCATACCAGACTAGTATCTAGTGGGATGAATCATCTTCCCTTGGTGTCATTGTTGACTATAATCTCCCCTGTGTTTTTGCCATTGAATGGAATTTAAAGCATATTTCAGTGTAGAGCAAATTTGCTAAATTCTGGGTGCACGGAGACAATATTTTAATGCTCTAATTTGGTAAAAGGAGTAATTCAATTCCAAAGTGTATTGGGTTAGAGAATCAAATCCAGCTGGTGCAATTAATGATAATGATAAGAGTAATAATAATAATCATATTAATACAGAAGTATTAATGGCTTTGTAAGATTGTACATTTCTGTGATAGGGTGGGCGAGATGATGATGATGATGTTGTGATATTTGATCACTCTCATGCACACTCGCAACCGACTCGATTCAACAATAAAACTTTGATTCTTGAGGCAGGGGCTGTATTTATTTTTACAACCCATTCAGTGACTAAGGGAACACTGAAGCAAACATTAAACAAATAAACCAACAAACAAAACACCAAACACCAAACAAACACCCAGCCTGTGCTCGATTGCTAATCTGAAGAAGCAAACAAAGCAACGACTAGTTAAAATCATAGTTAAATAATCAGAAACACCATGCTCTCACCTGTCAAACTGTCCTTCCACACTGCGTGAAACTGAATATTCAACTATCACGCACACACACATGCATGTCGTCTAGCGAGACTAGTATGGTGTTGTGCATGAGACTGGCAATCTCACCGTGTAACATAGATTGCTACCGAAACCACTACTGCAAGAGCACACTCAGCTATCTCACACACACACACACACTCATGCATGTCGTCCAATGAGATTAGTATGGTGCTGTGCATGAGGCTGGCAATCTCACCATGTAACACAGATTGCTACCGAAACTACTACTGCACGAGCATCTGAATGCTTCATACGGAGGCAAATCACACTGGTGGCCCCATGCTCCCTCGGGAGGGAGAAGAGAAATATATATCTCCAAGTGAGCCTACGTGCTCTCACAAACCATTCTTCACATAACAATAATTAAATAATCATGAAATATGCATAACATAGAATTAACCAATATGTAACACCAATACTCTCATTAATGAGAATGAGCTATCTCGTAACCGATCCACATCAATATTCGTTACTGCATTCTGAACATGTCGTAAGTGACGACTGGTGCGCCTGGCAACAAGCGTGTCGTATATGACCCCT
Organism: Oreohelix idahoensis; assembly: GCA_024509875.1. Lineage (NCBI taxonomy): Eukaryota > Metazoa > Mollusca > Gastropoda > Stylommatophora > Oreohelicidae > Oreohelix > Oreohelix idahoensis. The sequence goes on along the minus strand of JAMPIV010003414.1, from coordinate 80,058 downwards.
GATGAGATTGGGAACTCATCACATGAAACACATCGTTACCATTACCGAAACAACCACTGCAATAGCATAAAAATGTTTCTTGTGGGCCTGTAACGGACACCAGCTGCATTGGTGTTTCCATGCTCCGCTAGGAGCAAACAGAGAAACACCTCTGTCTCCAAGTGCCTTATGCACCAAGGAGTGGCCCTAATCTCACCAGAAATCTAAATGACTATTCTCACCTCAAAGTAACCCACCAAAGATAAACAGTAGAATAATCAATAATCGTGACATACACTTAATTACTCTTACATTAAAGAATAAAATATAATTATTCTTGACTTTAAAAAAACTGGAATTAAATTCACCACCTAAAGGAGATCTTAACACGAAAACTATCTCTTTCCTTTACTGGGGAAAATTATCTTATCCTGCCTTAGCCCACGTGTCAATTCACACAGTATAAAACTGCGTAACATTATAGGCTTGATAACTAAGAGTGTTACTGCAGACTCCTCGCGCCGCTTTTATACAGTCATCACCACGTGGTTGCCATCTTGCTATTTTGCTAACAAGTCAATATTATTTAAATTCAAGTAATAGATCACTTCTCTGCCTAGTTTCATGTATGAAATACTTTCATACTATATTTGCCTTTCTGTTGAATGAAATAATTGCTCTTACACTCTCACATCTGTGATTTGGGCTAAGCGTGCCTAATAAAATCTATCCAGACATTATTTTCAATTGTGATAGGATGGGCGAGGTGATGATGATGATGTTGTGATATTTGATCACTCTCTTGCACACTCGCAACCGACTCTAATTAACAATAAAACTCTTGATTCTTAAGGCAGAGGCTGTATTTATTTCTACAACCCTATCAGTGACATTTAAACACACGAAGCAAACATTAAACTAATAACAAAGCGAACAAAACTGTAGTAAAGTACTCTGTGTGACACCCCGCTCACATTTCCCCGATTCAAAAATCTAGTAAACGTAAATTTCCAACCTATAACACTACTACTATGTTTGAAATTTGTCAGGGGCAAGGTCAAACCTACCGCAAAAATATTGGACAAAATATTTGCATTTTTCTACTACCACGTTAAAAATCTATAAATAAATTCCATGTTTGACCTTGGTCTGAAGGCCAAAGGCAAATTTACCTCTTGAAAATTAACTACCGTACTCCTAAAATCTATTAATAGCTACAGTATTTGAAAATGTCTCAAGGCCATTGTAAAATCTAGCCGCCACATTTAAAAAAAGGTTGGAATTTTCTAACACCAAGCGTAAAAGTCCCACCCCCAAACACACACGCTCTACCCTTCCCAATTATTTATGAACGAACGCCGTACAATTTTGGCCACTAACCAACTTGGTACCTCGTCTTAATAGGGGAGAGGGGAGTTGGAAGCAAGCCAAATCGGTGTGTTTGGAAAATCTTAGATAACGTATTTCTTTATAAATAAAGAGAGGGGATATCTTGAATTCTAGCGTTAATATTGTTAAATATAACACTATAAGAAATTATCGGGCCTTAGAAACATTTATTTTACTAATAGTTTGGTTTAGTGAAAGGAGCAAATAATTACGAAAAAAATCACACATATAGAAACGGGGATAAATAATTAAAAGAAACCTAAATAGGAAGATAGAGGACAGTTGTCTGTTTAATAATCACTTTCAATATTAAAAATCGACCCATTAATAACAAAGATATTTTATAAATAAACTTGGGACAGACGAACCAACACACTTCTGAACTGCTCAATTTGATAGCCTTCGGAAAATTTAAATTTTCTTAACGTGTTTCTGATTGGTTGATTGTAGTTTAGGAGGGGGCAATAAAATTAACTATCTGCCGGCATAGTCCGCCATTTGAGAAAAACTAAAACCACAGCCAGATTGAGATCAGATGAAAAGCATTGATATTGAATGCCTTTGCCGTCTGGACGATAGCGGTCTGAACTGAACCATTAACCGCCAGTCAATCTTGTGATTGTGTATTTTATTCTTTCCTTGCGGTAAGATAAATAAGTTTATTGATATTTTATTAGCATGTACAGGCCACACAGATAGTGCGCCATAAAATTGTGTTGTTCGACATTGCCTATTGGACGAGATTACGACAACCAAGTAGGAATGTGCCTAAAGCAGATTTATTGGGAAAGTGAAATAAAATGTGTAAAAATGTTTGAATAAGGCCATAAAATATTACGACTGTAAGTCCAAAAGCTACTAGCAGTTTTCTGCAGAGCATTAGTGTTCAAATAACACATGAAAACTTACATGGGATATTTGTACAAAATATTAAATAGGTCACAAGAAGAACATTGTATACCCCATCTGATTCTATGGAAGAAAAACAATGCTTAAGGGGTCAGTGGCGTTGCAGCCATATGGGAACAGTATGAAAACCCTGGAAGGAAAAATGGTCAAATAAAAATAGGGTTTGGTGCTATTGTTTGGCACACGTAGCTGACCCTCCTTTTGAATGTATTATTGATAAAATTGTGGAATGATATTCTAAATATGATATAAAGAGGGGAACATAACCTTCTTATTTCAGGGTTGAATTGCCAAATTGAAAAGTGACATAACCCTTAAAAATTCAGCACCTGTGGACACAGAGAGAGCTTCTTATATATCTGCAAGCTTCCTGCCACATCATCATCCAGGGGAACTCTGAAATACTTGTTGTTATTGAAGATTCTCAAGCCACCATCACAGACAGGTTTTAAGATAAGTCCATTATAAGTGGCACTTGAGGACTCATCCTTATCATTCCACTAAAATACAAGAAATTAAAGGGGGGCATGATGACACACACTAACCCTCCCATCATTGACAGACTTCTTATCCAGTGTTAAAATATTCCCTTAGGGAGTACAAACATATTGATATTTTAGATATATCATTTTATGGACAAGATGTCCACTATATTTATTTAAACTTGTACATAAAGAAACATTTCTTTTTTGAGTTGAAAATTCCTGTTCCAGAAAATTGAGGTTCAGGAATAATAAAAATTGTAATATAATTGTATAAATTTACACACAGTCTTACTTAATTCAATTATATTGAGTTACAGTTGTGTTTGTTTTATTGACACTTCACTATACCTACATTACCCTAGACACGTAGCCATATAACATACCCAGAAAATATTTCCCAGAGTGAGATCTCAGAGAGGTAGCGAATAGGTACCCTGAGAATACAACATCATCAACAATTAGACTCAGGGACTTACACAGCTTGAGCTCACTCTGTGTACACTTAGTTGAGTAACATCAATAACCTCTCATATCACCACAAAAACCAATCACCAAACACCCAACAGTGCTCGATTGCTAATGTGCTCAAGGCATTTACAGCTTGGCTCTGGTGTCTAACTTCGTTTGTTCTCTCTGGGCGGCTTTTGCAAAATAGGCCCGTTCGCCGCCCGCTATCTCTTTATATAGGCTCTAGGCTAATCACTCAACTTTAGTGCGCTGCGCGGATTAATTGCGCCCCGCAAATAACACACGCGATTATCGCTCTAGAAATAGCGAAAACACAAATAAAATCTACAGCTATTTAATATAACACACAACTATCAAATATAACTAATTTTTAGGCTTTATTATGGCCTAGTAATAAATCTTCTACTGAGTCAGACTCTTCACATCCCAGCGTGCTGCGCGCACATCGAAAATATATGGGCGATAAATATGCCTTGAACATGAAGGGGGAAGCTGGGGTGTCTTTACGGCCCCATCACATATCTCCCTCCTGATTTTGTTGTCGTCCCGACAACATCATTACCTCTGGCGCTTCAATTGTAACCTCTCAGATCGTTGGTGCTGCGCATGACTCTTTCTGAGCGGCGATGCTTTGGGCTGAGCTTCTGGAATAGGTACAACCCGGCTGGGGACACTCTTGGTCGTCATGTCCCTCGTTGTCCTTTGTTGGGCTGGCAGTTGCTGTGGTCTAGAAGATTCCTCTACTTGTGCCGCATCGCTGCTTGCTTGTGACATCTGCTTGTCAGTGCATGTAGCTGTCGACTTTGTAGGGGGATTGCTCCTGACTTGTTTTACAGTCGTTTTGTGTGGACGGTGGCCCACATTCCCCACAATCTGCTTTTGATGAGTCTCCTCTTCTGGACAACGACGTGCACTCCCTCCTACCTGCTAAGGACGGGTTTCCTCCCCTAGACAACGACCAATTTTCTCGGCGCCCTCAGGGCGACAGTTGTCACGGCCATCTCTTGGTTTACATACTGTAGGCAACCTGGTTGTGGCAGTACGTCTAGGGAAAGAGCTCCTTGAGGGACAGGCGGCTATCAAATGTTCAATTGACTTGCATTGAAAACATCTCTTCGGAAGAGGGCCTTGAGGGCATTTGGCTGCCATGTGGCCTGAGAACTCTCCACAATTGTAGCACCTCAACTTTGTAGGCTTTCTCTGTGCCATGGGACGCCTCCTACTACCTTTACACTCTTGACCGCCAATGCCGCATACATAAATTGCTTCCATGCCTGGACCGATGGTTTGCTGTCAAACTCTACTCGTTCATTCCTCGCCAGACTCCGGAATCCCTTTCTGAAGATCTTGGTCTGATGTACAAATACATCAATACCTCCATCATCTGGCGTGATGAACCCCCATCCCCTGTGGACACTATACCACTTGCACATCCCTTTTCGCCTTGTCGGTGCAACTGCGTTTGTTGGTGCTGTCAGCTCACAGCTTTCCTTGACAACAGCCTGACTCTCACATACAAGAAGGTCTAGTTGAGGTTCCTGCGGACACACCTCCTCGTCTTGCGTTGGCTGTTCCCGCGGTTGACATGGTGCTCTCTTTCTCTGTACTTCCTCTTGTGCTGACCAACTGGCCTGTGACAGCTGTGCTAGCTGGGAGTTTAGGAGATATAATTCTGCTTTGAGTGCCTCCTCTTCAGTGTGAACTTCTACACTGGCTACCTGCACCAGTGTCTCTGGCTTTTTGACTTCACAGAAAACAGCATATTCCCAAGGCCCCTGATTCACGGCCTGGAAATTCCTGGTCATCTCACTGACTGGTGGTTGCTCGCTGTAGGCTTCTTCTACTATCTTGAGTAACTGCTCAAGGCTGGCCTTGGCTCCGCCACGTATCCGTAATTCCCTAGAGACCATTGGTGTGACATTATTCCAGATAATGTCTAACTTGTCTTCTGCCCAAAAGGGCGCCACCTTCCACGCGGCCTCTACATCTCCCACAAACTCTTGCCAAGTGGGACTTGCCTTTCCATCAAATCGCCTTACCTCTAGCCCCTTCACGTACATTACCTTCACAGGCGCATTGATCGAAGCCATCTTGCTGTGTCGCGAAATCCCTCGCCCGACCTCTTCTTTCTCTCTCTCTCTCTCTCTCTCTCTCTCTCTCTCTCTCTCTCTCTCTCTCTCTCTCTCTCTCTCTCTCTCTCTCTCTCTCTCTCTCTCTCTCTCTCTCTCTCTTGTTTTCTAATGCTCCAGGAATGACCCAAGATACCGGGGATTTTCCAGTTCATTGTCGAATGGCCCATCAGCGGGGAATACCGGCAAGTGACCGGGGTGAACTCCGCCCAATGACCCAAATAGTTGGGGATCTCCAGTGACCGGGTGAAGACCACAGTAGCCGGGGATTTCCGGGTGACCAGGAGTTTAGGGATTCCCGACTTAGCTGAGGTCAGCGACCACTGTTACCTGTATATATGGAAGAATATATCGTGTACATTTTACTCACATTTTGCAAGCCCCGGCGGAAACCTTCTAGCATATAATCTGTTAGAAACCAGAGGACGAAAGAATTAACTATATATATATATATATATATATATATATATATATATATATATATATATATATATATATATATATATATATATATATATATATATATATATATATATATATATATACATAGATATATAGTATATGCCGTCTTTTGAGCCAAACTCAATCTTGGAATCAAAGCGGGTGAGCTAATAAATGCATTATCTTCTTATCTGCAATTATTTGGATTGAATGTTTGCACTGCTTTTCAGTCAATTTCATACTTTCATGTAATGGTTGTATATCCCTTATGGAATCCATATGTTTACTGTTATATGATTTTTTTGTATGATTTTTGTACGCCTTTGATGTCCTTCCGGTTGTTTTACAGAAAGCATTTGCGCTACCCTGCCCGCTTCTTTTAGTTAATGGTTGTAACCATTATCGCATTCATGTATTTAATGTATGATTTTGTAATGCCTTTACAACAGTTGATAATATATGTATGCCTATGCCCCTACCCTATTAATATCATATGTTTGCAGCTCGAAGAATGGCGCTCAACATTGGTCCTTGTCATTTATGTAATAATATGAATGATATCTGAGCCTGGTTTATGGACCACACTCAGGACAAATTAATGCCTCTAACCAGAGAGCTAAATAGAATGTTCCTTTGTGTTATCTCCTAGCTCCCTGGTGGTGACAAAAGGCAGGTGAACTCGCAGTTGTGTAGTGAAACCTTGCAGTACTTGCTACGAACTATTCCAGCAACTTGGCCGGGGGAAGAAAACTTGCAGTAACATTGTGACGTCATACAGCAGCAACACCACCCAGGATAAGTGCATTTTAAAACGGACCAAACACTAAACGATCTTAGGTCATACCAGTCAATGATTAAAATTAGGACATAAACCTCAGCCATCGTGAAAGGGTACCCTAATAATAAACATAACTTTTGTGTAGACTATTTTATCTCCATTTACCCAGTGCTGTATACATAGAACCATATATATAAATATTTGTATTTTTCTCTTTCGTTTATCTGTAACCAATTTAACTTGGTCTAATATATATAAATTCATAGAAACGAATTTCACTGTTGTTTCTTTCTTTTCACTATATGTTTTGTATTGCTTGGTAGTTAACAGTTTATGTGAATTATTATCTTAATTACCAGCTGGGGGTCTCATGAGCCATATCAGTACCTCAGGGGAAGTGTGGCTGAAGACCTAACATACTCTCAGGATCCTTGATGGGATTTGCTTCTTTGCTTAACTGAGAAGAGTTTAAATTTCAGTCTCCTGATACATTTCTTCTTACAAGTGTCGGACTATCACTTACAGCGAGCCAAAAGACACTGTGGAAGAGATTGGTACTCTTTTTTATTTCGTCTGTCTATCCTTTCTTCTACCCTGTCGCCACAAACTGGACTGCTCGTTCCGGGATGAACTCATAGCATCTGTATGTTCCCTAGACTACAAGTAATTTATTGCTAATATACATTTTACTTTTGGGTAACAAACTTGGGTTAATAGTTTTGTTATCAAGTAATCTTATACAGCTTCCCAGTACACTTTGCATGTAACTGGTTTGATCTTATATGCAGTATATTGCACAAATAGAATAGTACACAAAATATAACTGGTGACTGATCTTCTAGTGTATGGTCCAATTTTTAGTTAAGTTTGTATACAAGATTTAACTGAGCTACTTAACTAAGAGCTATCCTATTGGTTGAAAGTGTTGTTGTTGCAAAATTTTGTTTTATTGTTGTGGCAGTAATACACTATATTATTAATATTAGACAGTATTATTTTTACCTGTATTGGTTTGTGGGTAGGTTTATTCAAGCTCATTCGACTTGATCCAATATTGCAATGGCAGAAACAGCAAAAGTAAGAGCTTTGTTAATTGAGAGTGGAAAAGAGGTGGGGCTTGCAGGAAAAGAGCTTGCAGACTATGTATCCTCAGAGATGAAGAGCATCAGAGAGGCAGAAGCGGAGAGGGACAGGGAAATCAGAGCGGCAGAAGCGGAGAAGGATCGTGAAATCAGAGCGGCAGAAGCGGAGAAGGATCGTGAAATAAGGGCGGCAGAAGAGAAGGAGAAGGAACGACAACATGCCCTGAAAATGAAGGAACTGGATGTGGAACTTCTCTCAAAAAACAAGGAAGCTGGGAGCAATTCCGAAACTTCATCTTCTCCGCCCTCGCCCCTTCAATCTGATAGTGCATCAGCTCTCTCTACACCACACCTGGGACCGATGGCCTTCCCTCTGGAGCCATTTATGGAGGGAAAGGATTCCATGGACAGCTTTTTGGACCGTTTCGAGAGGTTCGCTTCTTCGTTCGGGCTGGACCGGAAGAGGTGGAATCTGAAACTCTCGCAAGGACTCAGGGGTGCTGGCTATGATGTATTCCTAAAACTGGCGCCTCATGAACAGGATGACTACGATTGTGTGAAGAAAGCCCTCGTAGCTCGATATGAATTGAATGCTGAAGCTTGCCGGAAACGTTTCATAAATTTCCGTAAGTAAAATGGAGAATCGTACACCCAGTATGCTGCTCGCCTGGAAGCTTATTTGCAGAAATGGCTCACTCTCGCGTCATTTGAGAAATCTTACGAAGGACTGCAAGAATTAATACTAATGGAGCAACTGAAAGAAATGATGAGCCCTGAGATGAGACGATTTCTGGTAGAAAACGGGGCAGAGAGGTTAAATACCATAGTTACCTTATCAGAACGCTTTCAGAATGCACAGGCTGAGACTCTGACCTCCAGACGGAGATATACAGACTACCCGGCTCGGCAGACTGCGCCTTACAGCTCCAATAGTATTACAAGCTCAAAGCCACCCTACATGAAAACTCACCATGACAGACCCAACAATGGACAAACCCACAAGAACACGGAAAGGAAAACTTCCTATACAGCAAACACAGAGAGGGATGTGTGCCAACAATGTCGGTCGCCTAAACATAGTTCTCGTGATTGTAAGCGCCGACCCCTCCCCATGAATGCAGCTTGCATAACAACCAGATCTGACAGCCCGGAGCCCTCAAAGGATGACATAGATTCTTCGAAGCGACCAGCTGTCATTGAATCTGTTTTGGTTAATGGGGAGAGAGCTCTTTGTTTGTATGACACTGGATTATCTTATGATGCAATCGTCGCAGCTTCTCTTGTTAATTCTGACCAAATTACAGAGGAGACGATTGAATACAAGGACCCACCAAATCTGGTGCGCCCATGATTCTACCAGTGTGCAAGATTCAGGTTCAATCGCGGTATGTGACTGGAGAAATCAGAGCCGCTGTTCTAAAGGATCCCATCTACCCCCTGATTTTGGGCTGTAGATATGTGTTCCTAGGAGAACCAGCCCGGCCTCTGTCAGTTGCGGCCGTACAGACCAGGGATCAATGCAGGCAGAACCCTGAGTCTGGAACTCCGACCAACATCTTCCCAGAAGAGTTGAAGAAGGCACAAACAGCGGATAGCACTTTGTCGCTTCGTTTTAAAAAAAACTTTCTAAGTCTCATACCCCGCCTTTCAAGGGAGAGATTTATAAGAAGAATGGTCTGTTGTACCGCAGAGCAGGCAAAGGAGCGAGCGAACACTCACAGCTGATTGTCCCCTCATCCTATAGGACCCAAATATTAGAAATGGGCCATGCCTTACCTTTCAGCGGACACATGGGAATTGGAGCAACCATGCAGCGCATTTCTTGCCACTACTATTGGCCAGGAATGAACGCAGACATCAAACGGTATGTTCAGTCATGCGCACAATGCCAAAAGGTGGCTCCTAAGCACTGGGTAGCTCCCGTAACCTTAGGAGAAATGCCCTGAACGAGGTGCCTGTAACAGGTACCCCGTTCGAAAGGGTGGCAGTCGACATTGTTGGGCCCCTGATTAGGACAAAGAAAAAGAATAGCTACATCTTGACGTTGGTCGACACATGCTCCATGTGGGCAGAAGCAGTCGCAATGCCTTCGTGCGACTCAACTCATGTAGCGGAAGCCCTCCTTACTATATTTACAAAGTTGGGGTTTCCTCTTCAGATCCTGACGGATAATGGATCACAATTGCGGGGGAAAGTAATGGAAGAAGTGTTTCGGATTTTCCAAACGCGACACATTCATACCTCTCCATATCACCCCCAGAGCAAGGGCCAAGTAGAACGGTTCAATGGAACCTTAATTTCCATACTGCGAAAGCTGGAGCAGGAGAACCCAAGTTCATAGGATTCCTACCTGTCAGCGGCACTGTTTGCCTACAGAGAGGTACCTCATCACTCGACAGGAATTCCACCAGCAACACTGCTGTTTGGGCGCCCAATAAAAGGTCCTCTAGAGGCACTTCTGAGATCCTGGACAGACGATAAAGCGGATGACACAGTCATTACCGCGTCACCTTATGTTGAGGAATTGAAGCAACGCCTCCAAACAGGTTAGAAGTTGGCCATTGGAAATTTGTTCAAAGCATGTCCCAAACATGCGCAATATTATAACATGACAGCTAAAGACCGAGAACTGAACATTGGTGATAAGGTTTTATTGCTCTTGCCAAGCAGCCATAATAAATTTCAGATTGATTGGAGAGGACCCTATGCTGTTGTCGAGAAAATCTCCCGCACCAACTACAAGATAGCAATTAAAGGTAAACAGAAAATTTACCACATCAATCTGCTGAAAAAGTACAACGAACGCGCATCAGTAGAGCCAGCTCATTTGATGGCCCTTGCAGTAGCCAGTGAAGTAGAGGATGAACCCAGTGTAGCAGTCGAATACCCTCTGTCCTTGAGTGAGACTCAGGCCGATGTGCAAACAAGTTCCACTCAAACCCCTGGAACAGCAGGAGCAGGTACAAGCAATGTTGGAAAAGTATGCAGAAGTTCTCACGGACAGGCCAGGCCTAAACCAGTTTTAGTAGAGTTTGATATGAAGTTGACAGATGCAATGCCAGTCCGTGTGAAAAATTACCCTATACCCTATGCCAAGGCGGATGCATTGAGAGAAGAAATAGAGAAATTGCTCAGTGCAGGCATTATTTCTCCATCCAAATCACCATATAGTGCTAGTGTTGTGCTCCTTCGGAAGCCTACCGGAGAGCATAGATTATGTATTGACTATAGGAGACTGAATGCAGTGTCGGAGTACCAGGCTGAACCTCTGCCGGATCAAAACTCACTGTTCACTAAGCTTAATACAGCTCGTTATTTCTCTAAAATCGACCTTAGCAAGGGATACTACCAAATTCCTGTGAAGAAAGAGATCCGACCACTGCTGGCATTCAGCACCCCGGAAGGACACTTTGAATTTAACGTCCTCCCATTCGGATTACATAATGCACCTAGCACCTTCACGAGAATGATGAGAAAACTTCTCACACCCCTTCATAACCCTGCTATTACAAACTTCATGGACGATATCCTCATCGCCACTGACACCTTTGAAGAACACCTGAAGGCAATAGAGATGCTACTCCGAAGGCTTAAGGAGACAGGTTTAACCGCTCGCCCAACTAAATGCCAGATAGGTTTTGACCAACTGGACTTTCTCAGCCGCCACCCATGCAGTGGGGAAGACCAGGGAAGTCATCAGCGACCCAATAATCTTAACCTTCCTAAAAACTTCCAGGATGATGGGGGAAATCAAACTAGGATGGAGAGGGATCGAGAAGAAGATGTCAGTCGAAACTAGTTCACCTTACGATAAACTTTCACAGGGGGCTATTGTCGCGAAATCCCTCGCCCGACCTCTTCTTTCTCTCTCTCTCTCTCTCTCTCTCTCTCTCTCTCTCTCTCTCTCTCTCTCTCTCTCTCTCTCTTGTTTTCTAATGCTCCAGGAATGACCCAAGATACCGGGGATTTTCCAGTTCATTGTCGAATGGCCCATCAGCGGGGAATACCGGCAAGTGACCGGGGTGAACTCCGCCCAATGACCCAAATAGTTGGGGATCTCCAGTGACCGGGTGAAGACCACAGTAGCCGGGGATTTCCGGGTGACCAGGAGTTTAGGGATTCCCGACTTAGCTGAGGTCAGCGACCACTGTTACCTGTATATATGGAAGAATATATCGTGTACATTTTACTCACATTTTGCAAGCCCCGGCGGAAACCTTCTAGCATATAATCTGTTAGAAACCAGAGGACGAAAGAATTAACTATATATATATATATATATAATATATATATATATATATATATATATATATATATAATATATATATAATATATATATATATATAAAGTATAATGCCGTCTTTTGAGCCAAACTCAATCTTGGAATCAAAGCGGGTGAGCTAATAAATGCATTATCTTCTTATCTGCAATTATTTGGATTGAATGTTTGCACTGCTTTTCAGTCAATTTCATACTTTCATGTAATGGTTGTATCTACATTATCGAATCCATATGTTTACTGTTATATGATTTTTTTTTATAATTTTTGTACGCCTTTGATCTCATTCAGGTTGTTTTACAGAAAGCATTTGCGCTACCCTGCCCGCTTCTTTTAGTTAATGGTTGTAACCATTATCGCATTCATGTATTTAATGTATGATTTTGTAATGCCTTTACAACAGTTGATAATATATGTATGCCTATGCCCCTACCCTATTAATATCATATGTTTGCAGCTCGAAGAATGGCGCTCAACATTGGTCCTTGTCATTTATGTAATAATATGAATGATATCTGAGCCTGGTTTATGGACCACACTCAGGACAAATTAAATGCCTCTAACCAGAGAGCTAAATAGAATGTTCCTTTGTGTTATCTCCTAGCTCCCTGGTGGGTGACAAAAGGCAGGTGAACTCGCAGTTGTGTAGTGAAACCTTGCAGTACTTGCTACGAACTATTCCAGCAACTTGGCCGGGGGAGAAAACTTGCAGTAACATTGTGACGTCATACAGCAGCAACACCACCCAGGATAAGTGCATTTTAAAACGGACCAAACACTAAACGATCTTAGGTCATACCAGTCAATGATTAAAATTAGGACATTAAACCTCAGCCATCGTGAAAGGGTACCCTAATAATAAACATAACTTTTGTGTAGACTATTTTATCTCCATTTACCCAGTGCTGTATACATAGAACCATATATATAAATATTTGTATTTTTCTCTTTCGTTTATCTGTAACCAATTTAACTTGGTCTAATATATATAAATTCATAGAAACGAATTTCACTGTTGTTTCTTTCTTTTCACTATATGTTTTGTATTGCTTGGTAGTTAACTGTTTATGTGAATTATTATCTTAATTACCAGCTGGGGGTCTCATGAGCCATATCAGTACCTCAGGGGAAGTGTGGCTGAAGACCTAACATACTCTCAGGATCCTTGATGGGATTTGCTTCTTTGCTTAACTGAGAAGAGTTTAAATTTCAGTCTCCTGATACATTTCTTCTTACAAGTGTCGGACTATCACTTACAGCGAGCCAAAAGACACTGTGGAAGAGATTGGTACTCTTTTTTATTTCGTCTGTCTATCCTTTCTTCTACCCTGTCGCCACATGCTGCAATACCGCACCGCTGGGTGTTTACAATACTTGTTCGTTTGCTGTTTGCTCGGTGTCACTGTCTGCCGATCCTGTCAACGACGCCAATTGTGATAGGGTAAGCGAGATGATGATGTTGTGATATTTGATCACTCTCTTGCACACTCGCAACCGACCCGATTCAACAATAAAACTCTGATTCTTAAGGCAGGGGCTGTATTTATTTCTACAACCCTATCAGTGACATTTAAACACACGAAGCAAACATTAAACAAATAACAAAGCGAACAAAACAAACACCAAACTCCCAACAGTGCTCGATTGCTAATGTGCTCAAGGCATTTACAGCTTGGCTCTGGTGTCTAACTTCGTTTGTTCTCTCTGGGCGGCTTTTGCAAAATAGGCCCGTTCGCCGCCCGCTATCTCTTTATATAGGCTCTAGGCTAATCACTCAACTTTAGTGCGCTGCGCGGATTAATTGCGCCACGCAAATAACACACGCGATTATCGCTCTAGAAATAGCGAAAACACAAATTAAACCTACAGCTATTTAATATAACACTCAACTATCAAATATAACTAATTTTTAGGCTTTATTATGGCCTAGTAATAAATCTTCTACTGAGTCAGACTCTTCACATCCCAGCGTGCTGCGCGCACATCGAAAATATATGGGCGATAAATATGCTTTGAACATGAAGGGGGAAGCTGGGGTGTCTTTACGGCCCCATCACATTTCAATTCTGGATAATGAGTAGAACCAGAAACATTGATTACTGATTGCAACAAGAGATTTGATTTATGGCAATACCTTGGTGAACTTGGCAGAGATTAAACAGACACCCTGTTTTATGAAGGACTATTATTGAGGGTGGTTAACTGTACATGTTGAAGATGTCTTTTATGATATATCTGATTTATTGACTTAAGCAAACCGGCAAATGCCCTTGTGATGTTTAGTGTGCTTACATGGTATTTGTCTCACATGCACAAACTGTAGGGCAACAGTACAGGAGACAAATGTTGGTCTGTACTGTGAATTCTGAGGGACGGGCGACACAAAGACTTAATAATTAATCTCTCCCAAATGGAAGATTACCGAAGTCGTGTTGTATCTTACCCAGTTCTTTTGGGGTAGACTACACCAGGAGCTTCCGTCTTCATCGATGAAGATGAAAGAGAACTTTCAACCTCTGAGATAGATCTACACCTAACACACACAACCCTTTTCTTTCACGTGGAGAAATCAGGAAGTGACTAGGATTGCTGTCAGGAATCCAGATAAGTGGCACTATCAAGAACCAACCACTTCTTCAATCAAACTTAAGAAAGGTCCTATGATGAATTATCAAAAGTTTTGTAAACCACTATAAACACAACTTCATCAATGTCCTAATGCTGAAAGATTATAGTAAAACAGTATATAACAAGAAAACAAAATCAATATATAATGATCAATGATGGTGTGATGAGAAAGTGGGACTCCGGAGGGGGTCTCGTAATGCGTGTTGATGGTGCCAGGTGATTATTGGATTAGCTGTCATCCCGGACACCCCGGGCTTTCCTACTCTTCTCCCCCTTGTTAACAGCTTGGCAGTTGTTAGAGACTTTCTTTCTTTTTTTTTTTAATCGGGGACAACACATACATATACATTCACACAATTTTATATTTTTTGTTTACTCTATTTGGACTGAGTGGAGTGAGGAGGTGATACCTTTTTATGATATGGGACATCAAAATTATCTTGAATTAATTACCCTATATTCTAATTATAACCCATCAAGAGCTGATCGGAATATTTATTCTTTAAAAAAAAATGAGGTCATATTAAAAAACAAAAAATATTATGTAGTAAAGTGGATCTGTGTGACACCTCGCTCAAATTTCCCCGCTTGAAAATTAACTAACGTACTCCTAAAATCTATAATTAACTACCACATTTGAAATTTGTCTCAAGGCCACCGTAAAATCAACCGCCAACAATTTGACTAAAGAATTTAAATTCTTCTACTACCACCTGTTTAACGTTACTACCCCCAAAAAACACACTACCCCTCCCAATATTTATTAACGAACGTCGTAAAAATTAACAACCAATCGGATTGTTACCTCGTTGTATAGTAACGATAAAAATTGTGGTTGGAGTGAGAAAAATGTCTAATATGTGTTTTTACCAAAAATTAAATAATTTATTCCTCAAAAACTAAAGAGAATTAAAAGGAAAGAGATATCTGGAATTGTAGCGCTGATATTGATTAACATAATACCATAAAGATTTCCCATTAATAAAACTATCTTGACGTAGAAACATTTATTTTATTAATATTTTCAGTTCGGGAAAACGCACAATTAATTACTTAAAAATTACACAGATGAAAACGGGGAGAAATAAATGAAGGAAATCTATAGGGGTAGATAGAGGACAGCTGGCCGTTTAATAATCAATTTTGATATTAAAAATAGGTCTATAAATAACTGAGATATATAATATATAAATAAAATCAGACGAGCGAACACACTGAACAACGCTCCTTGTTTATGGTCCAAAATTAGTTAATTTTTTTGACGCGTCTTTTGATTGGCTGGTTGGAATTGATAACTTTTAACCCTGCTTGGATAAGTCCGCCATTTGAGAAAAACTGAAACACAGAAAGGTTGAGAGCAAATGCAAAGCGTTGGTGACAAATGCCTTTGCCGTCTGGACGACACAGCAGTCTGGAATTGAGCCATTTACTGCTAGTCAGTCCTGTGATTGTGTGATTATTCTTTACTTGCGGTAAGATAAATAAGTATTAGTATTTCATTAGCATGTAACTGGCCACAGATTGTGCGCCATATTTTGTTGTTTGACATTGCCAGTTGGAAGAGGTTACGACAGCCTAAGTAGGAAGTGCCTAAAGCAGACTTAGAGGGAAGTGAAACTAATTTGTGTTTGAATATTGCCATAAAATCTTACGACTATAAGTCCAGAGGCCACTAGCAATCTTCTGCAGTGCCACAGTGTTCTAATGGCACATGAAAACATACCTAGGATGTTTGAACAAAAGATTTAACAGGTCACAAGAAGAAAATTGTATACCCCAGCTGATTTTAGGGAGGACAATCAATGCTTAAGGTGACAGGGGCGTTGCAGCCATATGGGAAGAAGAATGTAAACACAGGACGGAGTGAAGTCAAAGAAAATAGGGTCTGGTGCAAATGGTTCGCACACGTGACTGACCCCCAGGTAATCTTAGTAGTGATTAGTTGTGGAATTGTTATAGCCAGCATATAAAAGGGAGGGAATATCCTTCTTTTTCAGGGTTATATTGCCTATTTCTTAGTGGTCGCAGGAAACCTGGTGCAGGCAAACCTTGGGTACATTGAAGCCTCAGTAAAGCTGCATGCTGCATCAGTGGTCAGAAGACAACTCTTGTGTTGACATTGCATAGTCTACAGTCATCCACCTCAGACAGGCTGTCAGGTCAAGTCCCTTTAAATGGGCATATGAGATCTCATCTTAACAATTTCCACAACCAGAACAGAAATTCCTGTGGGCGTGATGATACCAACAGACCCTTTCCAAATTGACTCTTTGTTATAGAAATTATTAAATCAGACTGTGGGATACACATACAGTGACACTTTAGTATACCAGTTATGGACAAAGGGTCCTCTTTATTTATTTATATGTTGTAAATAAAATTTTCTTGATTTGAAAACATTCCTGTCCCAAAAAGAATTGAGGTACAGGAAAATAAAAAATTGTAATATATTAATATAACTTTACCAACAGTCTTACTTACTTCACTTTTATTGAGTTAAAGTTATGTTTGACATTGTTCATACATCGCAATAGATACATTACCCTAGACACTTGCCATACAACATCACAGAGATTATTTTACACAGAGTGAGATCTTAGAGAGGTAGCGGATAGGGACTCTGACATCATCATCATCAATTAGACTCAGGGAACTTACACAGCTGGACCTCACTGTTTACCTTTAGTGTAGTAACATCAATAACCTCTCACATTACCACATATTCCAAGTCGAAGTGAAGATAGATACACGGTCAACAAGGCAGCTTCATATCTACTGTTTCCTCCTTCAACTGATACGATTACCATTGTTTTTACCCATAATAAAATCATTTCAGGCACCTGTATTGTCACGCTGTTAATGGAGGTGAGTCACAGCCTATGCCCGCGTTCATAAGCACAGATAGAGAACAGATACATCTTGAGAATACCAATATTAGATTATTTGCAAGCATCCAACTTACCTATAAATATAGAAGAGGTGTTAAGAATAGACAGACCTAGGGAACTGCATAATATAGTCAAACAATATTTAACACGAACAAAGGTTAATATACGGTATAGTGGATGGGAATGTGAAGGTCTGCTGCTGTTCTTACAATGCATATGACTTTTAACAGATGAAAGTCAATTAAATATCTGTTAAAGTCAGTTATATAACTAGAACCACCAGGCCTTTACACCCCCTCCACTTTAATATTATTCTTGTTCAAAGTTTATTCTTGATTTTCTTTGTTTTTTTTTGTTTTTTTATTTTGTTTTCTATTTATTTAACGTATAAGCACAATTGTGATTGTCCCTATTTACAATGATTTGAGAAATGTGATGCCACTTTCTCATATCGGCAGTTGTTCATGTTATTTGGAATTGAAAACAAAATATATCCTAATTGTAACCAATCAGAGGTTGAACGGGATATTTTTTTTTCATTAATTAAAATAATAAATAAAAGGTACATCTGTACGAGCGCACAAAAGCTTCAGTCATCAAGCTTAAAAATGGGTACCAACATTTACTGACATCACCAAGAGGAGTCTATAAAAATAAACATAGGTTGTACACAGCATGTGAACAAACGCGGCGTCTCCTTCGCGTTCCGGAACACATTTCACCACTCGTTCCTGTTCCAAACCGCATAATCATTCTGTGTATTAACGAAGTTTCACACTTCTGTGGTGCGTAAACAAAGCTGCAAACACCAAAAGAAAGGGCAATAACATAGTAGATACTGCCGTAGGGAATGAAGTGTTAGAGACTTCACTATACTAGGTCCAGCATCGAGAGATGGGGTGACCAGTTCCCTTCTCTCTCTTGCTGCCTTTTCCTACCTTAACTCAAGAGCCCAGTCAGGTACCCATTTATAACTGGTTAGACTGGAGCGTGACGGTGCCGTGAATCGAACCCCGTACCTTTGCCGCAAGAGACCAGCTCTCTACCCACTCAGTACACACACCAGTATCCTAAAAATTAACCAAGCTGTCACAACACTAAGATACTGTACACACTTTCATTCTCATGGTCTGTTCTCGCCCCCCCCCCCCCCCCCCCCCGCCCCCCCCCCCACCTCAAGAAAAAAAAGGTTGCTGTCTACATCTGTGGTTCTCAACGTGAGCCGTGTGGTAGGTGCCACAGTAAGATAATAAAGTACCTTTTTCCAGCTAACGGGGGGGGGTGGGGGGGGGGGGGGGGGGGGGGGGGGGGGGGGGGGGGGGGGGCGCGCCATAAAAGTAAATGAGGCTCAGAAGGGGGCCATCACCTAAACAAGGTTGAGAACCTTTACAATGGGCAGCTTAGCCTGTTCTTAAGTCTTCTATCATTTACTAGACACAGTATCAAGGTCTTTGTCTTGTGTGGACTGACATATACTGTATAATAGGGGAACGACAGAAGTGATTGCGTCATTAATAGGCTAAGCTAAGCTGCCCATTGTAAACTTCCGGTGTTGTCTTGCGTTTCGCACTAATGACCGGTCATCTAAGCATCATTTTTTGGTAATGCCTAGCTGGCCTGGAGGATAGTGTGATTCGCTTACATAGCTAGGGGGTGTTGTCGTACGGGAGGTCCGGGGTTCGAATCCTGGGTAAGCCACTCACGTCTGTTGTTTTTATGTTGTCTAGTGTTCTACACAAAAATACTACGCCAACACGCGAAACATAGCGCTCAGAGCCGTTATCTGCATAAAAGACATGCCGTTTTAAAAATTCTTGACTTCGATTCTCATAAAACCATTTGTAGACGAACTGAATGTATAATTATCTCTTGTGTTGCAGATTTTCTTGTAATCGTGTTATAGTATACTCTAATTAGTGCATGATTTGAGATTAGTCAGTCAGGACATTTACACTTTCGAACGTTTTGACACATGCAACTATGCTACTAGAAAATAACTTGACACTATATTTTATACTTCGTTAATTCGCTTTTGAAAGTTTTTAAAGATGCAGAAGTGAAAATTAACCATTGAAATAGGTTTATCTGAATGGTTAAAACAATTGCTGCGTGTTTTACTTCTTATTATCTTTGAGCAAACTTTTGATAAGCAGAATTTCTTATAAGTAGAAGTATTTTAGATGCTTCCAGCGACTTCTTACTCTTTGAAGCAACAAGAAGAGACATGACCCGCAACCAGACGATACGTCAGGGCATAAAAACCCAACCCCTGCAGACCCAAGTAGAACAGTCCCAACTAAGATGGTTTGGCCATGTCTGCAAAATGGGAGAAGATCGGCTACCACGACAAGCATGGGAAACAAAGAGCCGGGGATCCAGTCCCCCATGACGACCCAGAGTCCGCTGGGAGGACAACATTAGACAATCTTTGAAGGACCGAGGACTAGAATGGAACCAGGCCAGGAGGAAGACAGCCGATAGGATAGTCTGGCGCTCTCTCTTCCAAATCTCTACACCAACGGTAGAAGAGGAATGACTGAGTAATGCAAAGTAGATTTGGGAGTACTCGCATCTTATTCTAGATGTGCTCTTAGAGACTACAGTTTGAATCACCGAGGACTTAGAAGTAATCGCACAGTGTAATATCTACATGTGACTGGTCATTTTTCAAACTTAAAATTTTGAGGTCGAGAACCAGATCATTACTCATCGAAGGCCATCTGGAATCACCGATCCCCATTGCTGTTGAAAAGAAAAGAGCTTGCAAGCTGAACAATTGTGACGGTTGAAAAATTGAGTACCTTGATCGATCCATTTTTATCTCACCGGCGCCCCTCATTTTGTTGAAATCAAAATCGCCAACGTGGATTCTACGTGTTTCCTTAATTAGCATGTCCAGGTGAGTGCGACATAGCCATGTCATTCGCTCTCTGTCTTAATTTTAATTTAGCCACGCCTACGGTCTTCTCTCACGAGCCATTATAATCAGCAATCTCTGAACCTCTTACTGTCATTCCTTCAAAGAGGCGGGCCAGAGGCGGAGCCAGCGGTATGTTATCGACGTCTTTGTAGTCACTAAGAGTGAGCAGAGTTCTGTAACACCTCTGATTAACACCAGAACGAGAACCGTCTACGCGGGGAAGAAATCTCTGTAGCAACGGCCAAGCCTGTCGGCAAAAGGTGTGTAAAAATCCCTTTATTCAAGATTTGACCGAAGAAATTCCCGAGAATCGGGCAGGGGGGTAAAATCTAACATGTAGCTAATGATTTTCATTCATCGAAGATATATACCCCATCTCTCAAAATTCAGTTATCAATAGCGCCAGAGATTTTGAAGAAAGTACCTAGCTCGCATACGAGAGTCAAAATACAATTTTGGATTTACTTATATACGTGGAGGTTATTCATCTTTCTGTGCGCGGTAAATAATATTATAGAATTTTGAGTAATTTAATTGTTAAAGTGTTTCCATTTTATTTCACTGGGATTTTGTGTTAAGTTGAATGACGTATTAAATAAACTTATAGCTAAATTTCTCCAGCCGTAAACGTAATTTAATTTCTTGTTATTCACCCAGTAAGAGAGGTTTAATTAATTAATATACGCTAGGCGATTGATAATTAGAGATAAATTTACTTTTATTTATCATGCGTAATTTTGTAAATTACTAGAGTTTATATCTCGTGTTAAAGCGCAATAATATTAGCTAGACTCTTGTGGGTTTTAAATATAATTTGATACCGGAGTGGTCAAGAGGTCTTACCTAACGCGTGTAAGGTTGTAATATTGATATCATTGTTAAAATGTTTGATTTTTTTCTACATCTAGGCGATCAACCCTGCGATCTAGCGGTCTGAATAGCTCCAGAAACATTCTTAAAAATATTATCGGGTCTTAGATTTTGACCTGTGCGGTCCTCTTGTTTTCTTCCAGAGAGAGAGTTCCCACATATAAACATTTAAAGAATAAAATCATAACTGGACAAGAAATTACCCTGATCGTTTACAGCAAATCTGATCCGCCTGTGGTGGCCAAATCTCTATATATAAACATTTGTTCCAGAATATTACTACCGTATCGTGGTTTTTCTTTTCTCAAGTGGATTTATCCAGAAAAAGAATACTTGGGTACATAACCGGCACCCAACCCCAGAGTGAGAGATAAAAACAGATAGGAGATCCTTTGCTTATCCTTATTGGTTTTCTAACAGTGTACCCACCAGCCATTTTCCTTAAATATCGGACTACTGTCTGCTGACCATGGTGAACATTTTGATCGCAATATATGTATCTACCTGCACTACCTGACGTGAACTTTGACACATAAAATTAGCACTATTTAAGCGGGCGTTCCCCATTAGGAAAAATTAATCATTCTTGGAGGAACTGGGATCCCTTGGATAGTACCACCCTGAAATATGTCAAAGATACACTGATATGTTCAAGAGTATTAGGTAAGTGTGATTGATTGTGGCCACAGACTGACAGTGTGACGATATTCTAAATACAATATCTAAATTAGAATATAACATTAAAGTACATAAAGTCTAAAATAGGTTAGAACTAAAAATTTGGGAGAGATTGGCGTCTTCACCCACGCCAGCGCATTAGTTTGATAACGCCTTATGGCCGAAATAAATGTACCCAATGCTTCTAAGTAACCTTGAAATAAATGTAACACTTTTCCAAGTTCAAACAAATATTTGCCTAGGAGACAGAAGTATATAGGAAAACGGTTGGAGAGAAGGATAGATGGCCCAATGCTAATTCGTTTCACGTTGATTTCAAACTAAAAGCCAACCGCAACGCAGTGGCAAGACTTGCCTAGGGCAATTTTAACAATACGAGGAAAAAGTTAGAACATGTAGACCATTTGGTCACGAAAACAGGCTTAGCTCTTATTGAGAATGACGTAATTCTAAACGTAATACGGCTGATTCTCGTAAATAGGTTGAAAGTACATGGAAAAGAATTGAACAGGTGGTAGTCTCTAGAAATAAACAACTAACATGGAAAAAAATATGTAATTCTGAACCAAGGTACCTAGGGCCATAAAAGTTATATATTCGTGTGCCTTGGGACTTTCTGAGCAAGAATATGTTATCAGTTACACAAATAGTCCACTAAATGACCAAATTATAGCCATAATACTATAGAGGATCCGACAGACTGTCAGGACAAGTCATGCCTGCTTATTTCTTTTATGGCATATTTTGAAATCAACTTTGGGGAAAGAAAGTACGGGGAATTGGATTGGATAGTATTTAAAGCAAGGCGAAATATTATTGGTTGACCTAAAAATACAAATCTAGTTGGTAGTAGTAACGCATGGTGGTTTGAGATATTTTTTTTAAAGTTCATTCAAAAATAAGAGAAGCTTGATCCCATTGGCCAAAGCCTTTTACATTATAGGAAAAGCAGGCTGCTCGCTGCCATTTTTTCAAAATATTCTGAGGAGCAAGCAGCGATGAGCAGACTTGTGCTTTTTTATTAATACTAATAACAGAAGGCAGTTTGGACAGGGGCAGTGCTGAAAGTGTGCCATATTCTATTGCCTATTTATCGTTACTTGTTTATATTTCCTTGAATATGTGGTAAGATTGGTTTTATTCACTTTTTAATTAAACAAGGGTTGATAGTAAGAAAAGGCCATGTAAGAAGATTGTAATTAAATGGTTCCATGGCAGACTTAGGCATGATGTTGATCCATCATATAATGGACTATCCAAGAAGTTTAGAACTACAGGACTATATATATATATATATATATATATATATATATATATATATCTATATATATATATATATATATATATATATATATATATATATATGATGGTCATACAGGAGCATTACACCTATCTTATTGCATGGAAAAGATTACTGC
Organism: Oreohelix idahoensis; assembly: GCA_024509875.1. Lineage (NCBI taxonomy): Eukaryota > Metazoa > Mollusca > Gastropoda > Stylommatophora > Oreohelicidae > Oreohelix > Oreohelix idahoensis. Next base: position 56,717 of record JAMPIV010003414.1, on the reverse strand, counting down.
TGGAATGACAGAGGCGTAGCAGCCATTAGGGAAAAGAAAAGAAAACTGGTACAATTTGTTCCATCAAACTAGAGTGGAGAAGCTAGGTTTGTCAGAGAGAGCTGACCAAGTTCTTTATGTTGAATGTATTATTATATGTAACTTTGGAGGAATTAGTTTGATATTAAGACAGAAACATAACTTGCATTTACAGGGGTTTCTGCTGGCACTTGTCTGGTGCTGGAAATTGCTGATTGAGAAATTCTGCACGATTTCTAAGAGTCTCTGGTACCTGCTTATAGTAAAGAAGTTCAAGACCAGAGGAGACTGAGGTGTTTGGCCAAACCAACTACAACTGATGTGATTCCAGGGTCCAGATAAGTCTTAGTATCTGGCCTGGGACAACTTATCAGTGACTAAAGAAAATCTCCTGTGTATACATAAACATTCCTCCCAAAAAATAAAATAAACAATCCTAGTGAAACAAAAGAACTTTGGTATGATGACAATCCCCAACCTACCTCCAAGTACCAGTTAGTTAAAATAGAGTAATTAACATCAAATTGAATATTTGTGACAATGTACTATGTACATATTGTCTTTTGTATGTAAATATCTATATATATATATATGTGTAAATATATCTCTCTATCTAAATTGATTCTCATTGAGAGGTAGTCCTGACCAAAACAACTTTAGGCTCAGGACCAATAAAGTTTAACAAAAGAAATTCTAAATATAAAATTAGACAACTGGAGTTAGTTGAGTTTATCATAGTACTTAGTATATGTATGTGTATGTTTTTGTATTGAGGTTCTTTAACATCACTCTTACATTACCCTAGACACTAAACATAGCTCTCAATCATACTAGGCCAAAATATAACTTAGAGTGAGATCGTAGGTGGTATCAGCAAGGTACTCTGAAACACAGTTATCAATTGTCTATATCAGGGACCTTCACAGATTGACCTCACTCAAGTACAACTTTACCATACATCAAAACTTAACATCAAAACCCACCACAGACAGATTGTAAGAAAGAGAAATGAATATTTCATATTTTGTATAATTATTTTACTCACTTCTGTCTTTTCGGGTTCGCTAATACTGTTATATCATTTCTTTCTTCTTTGTTTCAGGATAGATTAACTAGAGACTTGGTTCTTTACTTTATCGTCTATCCCTATACTTTAGTATTAACTGTAATCTTTTAGGTTAATTACCTCTGTCGGGATCTATTTTGGGATTCCTTTACAATAGAGGAGGGCCTATTGGGTTAATAAATGTTCTTGCATTTTTTAATGTCTATAAACTACACTTTCTGATAGATACTATTGATGTTGTGATTTTCTAGATAATAAACATAATAAACCTTAAGTTATCGTGTTGGTCAAACCCCTGCCCATTATATGTTAACCATAGTGTTTTCACGTCTGTACGTATTATGTCACAGAATTGTGTATATGTAAGTGAAGTGTAACTGGTATATTTGTACCAGGAGAGAAAGTGCGTCTAGTTAAATACTGTCGTGAGATAGGCTGGATTAGAGCAATTACTCAATCCAGAGACTGTCATTTCTCTTATACTCTCACCCTTGTGAAAAGTAAAGCTATTTCTTACCCCTTATTCTCACATAGTTTACCATTTTCGCCTCTGCTAGGACGGGACCTTAAACATCTTCAACCTATCTTAATAAAATCTACGACAACAATAACAAAAAAGTATGATAAACGTGACTGCACAAACTGGTCTCACTTTTCCTACTTTAAAATACCAGTATAAGTGTTTCAGAGACCTTATTATATATACTTGTTGTTGAGTGATAACCAACCATGAAATTGTCACGAAAACATTCATTATTATATCAACATAGACCATTACTTGTTCATATATTATAAAAGTGTATACTAATATGAAAAGCCAAGGCGAGCTTTAACTGGATTAGGAAATATATTGATCTAGTGTGGCTTCAGAGCAAACCGAAGTACTCAGGACCTAATCTTCACACTCAGGCAGCTGAGTGAAAAGGCCCTTAAGTATAAAGGTAAGATGCATCTTTGTTTCTTGGATCTAGAGAAGGTGTTTGACAAGGTCCCCTGGAGCAAACTTTGGAAATGCTTGGCAAGGAAGAGCATTCCGGCACCTCCGATCAGAGCTATACAGAGCTTCTACAAGTCTTGCAGAAATTATGCGATTGTGGGAAACCAAAAGTCAGAAGAGTTCAGAACCACCACTGGTGTAAGACAAGGTGATATTCCGTTACCTTATCTTGTCATACTCCTCATGGACGATGTCATCAAAGCATGTAATGAGAGGACAAGAAAGTAATCAGTGGGGTACTGGAAGATGAGACAGGTCTGTATTTCAGAGCTGGCATTTGCCGATAATGTTCCTCTGATTACCAAATCTGAACACATCTTTAACCCAACATGCAAGTCTGGAAGGAAAATCTGAAGAAGAGAGTGATGATTATCAGCATTTCCGAAACAAATACCATGGTGATTTCACGAGAGGAAAAGAGGCATCAGATTGTGCTGAGAGAACAGCTCCTGGAGCAGGTCAACCATTTTAAAAATCTTCGAGCTGTCGTAGAGTGGAAGGGAGACATTAAAGAAGAGTTGGCTAAACGAAGAGCGGCAGCTAGAGACTTTTTCAACTATAAATTGAGGATTCCTCAACAAAAGAGAAATTGGCAAGAAAACGAAGATGGCTGTATACCGCTCCACCTATGTACAATTCTTGACATATGGATGCGAGTCATGAACAATGACTACAGCCCATAAAAGCCAGCTTCAAACCTGATATGAGGTATTTGAGAAAGGTTGTTTAAGTAACAAGAAGAGACATGGTCCACAACCAGACAATACGTCATGGTCTCAAAACTCAGACCCGTGTGGAACAGTCCCAATTACGACGTTTAGGCCATGTCTGCAAAACGGAAGAAGATCGGCTACCACGACAAATATGGGAAACTAAGAGCCAGGGATTCAGACCTCCAGGACGACCCAGAGTTCGATGGGAGGACAATCTTAAACAATCTCTGAAGGACCGAGGACTAGATTGGAACCAGGCCAGAAGGAAGACAGCCGATAGGATAGTGTGGCATTCTCTCTAGCAAACCTCTACACCCCAGGGTAGAAATGAAACGACTAAGTAAGTAAGTAAGAGAAATATATAAAAATCAAATGAGGTCAAATCTAACACAAAAATAAGAATCTTCAACTCAAATCTCATGTCAGTCCTATTGTATGGCTGTGAAACATGGAGAACGATAAAAACAACTACCAAGAAGTTACATACGTTCAAAAATGGGTGCCTGAGTAAAATAATGAATTTCTTGTGTGCCCTTGCAGGAGCGTACTTAAATCCATCCTGTGGCATCCCCTCCCCATAAATAAAGGGGGTAAAGGTAAAGGATCCCGTTACACGCCCATTGAGGCATACTGGGAATATGGTGTTAGGCCCATATTTTCTTGACTATCGGCACACTAGCCACGCCAGCCACCTTAACCTTCCCAGAGTTGTTCTGGTACCCAATTTTTTTTAGGCTGGGTCGACCCCGATGCCGTTTGCGGTCTAAAAAAATCCCACCTCAACTGGGGATCGAACCATGGACCACCGAGCTAGGAAGCCAGTGCACTTACCACTGCGCTACCGCGGCTCCCTCCCCAAAAATAAACATGCAGAAAAATGCAATAAGCATCCTAGTAGACTTTTAAACAGTACAATGCTGTCATAACAGTGTCCAGTCCCCCCCCGCCCACTCCTGGCTGTCACCTTCGTACCCTCCGTAGTCTGCCACTATGCTCTTGTTATTATTCTCTAATAACACAAGACGGAATGTGCAGTCATACCGCAGTTGTCTTGTTGAGTTTCTAAGTCTGCCCCTTAGAGTCAGGTGGAGCAGACGCTGGTTTTCGCTATCCTGATTATGGACAAGTCAAGACTCCACTGAGGATACTCTACAGCGGACGTCGGAAATAACACCTACGAATTAATCAATAACTATTCACACATGTACCATTCAGGAACCGGGTAAACTCCCTTGAGACATTAAACTTAAGAGCCAATTAGTTGTGACAGGGAAACCTGCTCGGCTACTTCGCAACTGGACTTATTCTGGTAGATGTATGGAATGTAGCTATATTAATATCTGTTAGAAACATCTATACAGTACACGGTTAAAAGGGGGACAGGAAATTAGAAGTTAGACAGAAAGACGGAAATTATAATTTAATAAGCAGAAAGTGTCAGATCAGATCAAGTGCCATCTCCGCATCCAAGATCGGCTGCAATGGATCTCCAATGTCCCATGTTTCTTATCGTGACTGTACACTCTGATAGGCTGTTTCCCGTCGATCTCTTGGTGTTAGCTTCCCACTTATAGCGCTGTGATCCTTTTGCATGTTTGCCTTTAACTTTTCCTTCCATCATGGTTTTCAGAAGGGTAATATGTCTTTTGATTTGACCAAGGTATGCCAAACTTTGCTCTCATTTCATTCCTAGCTTATCTATTACTTCTTTATTTCTTTCTATCTCTCTATCTCTCTCTGTCTCTCTATCTATCTATCTATCTATCTATCTATCTATCTATCTATCTATCTATCTATCTATCTATCTATCTATCTATCTATCTATCTATCTATCTATCTCTATGAGATGCGTCTCCTCCTTCTATATATCCACATCTCAAGGGTCCCAATTATCGAGTTCATTGTCCATGTGTCAACGTCTTATAGTAATGAAGAGTTTATATACAAAACTTAATCACTCTTATTTTTTTTAGTTCGTCTCATGTTGTTGAATGCTGTTTTGACATGTCATCCCAAATTTGAAGCAATCAACGTCTGGTTCGGGTTTAAGGACTGTCTTCATTGCACACGGACAACTCCATCAGTGCTCCGATCTCCTCCCTTAGATCACACAAGGAGGGTCTCAACGTTTACACAGAAGCAACTTATAAATGGAGTACTATACAAATATTCTACTATTACATTCAAACCTAGATGTAAACTGACAAACAAAAAACAAACAAAAAAACACAAATACCCACCACCCATAAAATGAAATGTATTTTTTTAAGCAGCTAAAAAAAACAGGAATGACTTAGTTCAGTTCCCATTTTGATTCAGGAAGACACACACGTTAAGTCTAGCCTTTGGAAAATGTGATGGTCGTAATCTTTGACTGTCCTCCATTACACACACAAAAAAGTTTATAAAATCATGTCATAGAATGTCCAGTTGTATTTTAGTAAACATGTACAGCACTAAAGGTCACAGAGATATGGTTTTACAGGTAAATGTTAAAAATACCATGTACAGCACTAAAGGCCATAGAGATATGGTTTTACAGGTTAATGTTAAAAATACCATGTACAGCACTAAAGGCCACAGAGATATGGTTTTACAGGAGAATGTTAAAAATAACATGTACAGCACTAAAGGCCAGAGATATGGTTTTACAGGTTAATGTTTAAAATACCATGTACAGCACTAAAGGCCACAGAGATATGGTTTTACAGGAGAATGTTAAAAATACCATGTACAGCACTAAAGGCCACAGAGATATGGTTTTACAGGAGAATGTTAAAAATACCATGTACAGCACTAAAGATCACAGAGATACGGTTTTACAGGTTAATGTTAAAAATACCATGTACAGCACTAAAAGGCCACAGAGATATGGTTTTACAGGAGAATGTTAAAAATAACATGTACAGCACTAAAGGCCACAGAGATATGGTTTTACAGGAGAATGTTAAAAATACCATGGACAGCCAAAGAGAGTAACGAGGATGTCCAGAATGAGGCCAAGGGAAACTTATTTCACAAGTTAGAAAGAAGCAATCCACTTTTTGGGGAGCATGTTATGAGGAGAGGAAAGTTGGAATATATCGTAACGACAGGTAAGAGAATATATCGTAGGAACAGGTAAGATTGAAGGAAAACGATATAGGAGAATACAAAGAGAACAAATACTGGACAGTGTGACATCGTGGCATGGAAGACGGTCATCGACAGAATTGATAAATTGTACTGGAGACAGAAGTAGTGAAGAGAGACATGATCTCCATGGTACTTAAAGAAAAAAAATGTGTATTTTGAAGTGAGCTGCAACATTGTACTTAACTCGATAGTAGCCATACCAGACTGTGAATTAATAATCTGGATTGTCTGTACAGAGTATTTGCAGATATCTTGATAAATTGTCCTTGATGGAAATAGAAAATGACAGAGAAAAAGAAGATGTGGAGATGAAAATAGGAAGTTGTAAAGACATCAAGAAGATGGATAGCCATTGGAAATATAGACCCTATTGTTGCAAAATGCTTATTGTCACAATGTTGTTTGCGCATAAATGGGCGCTGAAATTAACTGAGAGATATTGTAAGATTTTTAATATGTACACTTTTGTACACTATTACTGAACGTAGAGGCCAAGGTTTTATTGTATTAACCAATCGATTTGTAGATCGGTATATGACGTTTTCTGTTTTGGTGGAGTCGTTAGTGATGACGTAGATTGGTAAATAACTTCTCATGGAGGACATACGCCTTGTCCTGGGTCTGGCACTTTTTTTTTTTTATATTATATCTTCTGAAGGAAGACTATTTGTAGTAAAATAAAACTGTGTGACACTCCGCTCAAATTTCCCCCCCCCCCCCCCCCCCTTTTAAAATTAACTAGCGTACTCCTAAAATCTATTTATAACTACAGCATTTAAATTGTCTCAAGGACACGGTCAAATCCGCCGCCACTATTTGACTAACGAATTTGAAAATTTCGAGTAAACAGTTAAAAAGGGCACTTCCCCAAACACACACGCACTACCCTTCCCAATATTTATTAACGAACGCCGTAAAATTAACAACCAATCGTATTGTTACCTCGTTTTATAGTGACGATAAAATCGTAGCTGTAGGAGAAAATATGCCTAATCTGTGCTTTGAAATAAAACTTAAATAATTTATTTCTCGATTACTAAAGAGAATTAAAAGAAGAGAGATATCTTGAAAAATAGGGTTGATATTGCTTAATATATTGACATAAAGATTTCCCCGTAATAATATTATCTTGATATAGAAAATTTTATTTTTGTAGTATTTACAGTTCAGAAAAAGACGCCTTTAATTACAAAAAAATTACATAGATGAAAACAGTGAAGAATAATTAAAAGAAACCTACATAGGAAGATACAGGACAGTTGTCTGTTTAATAATCACTTTCAATATTAAAAATCGACCCATTAATAACAAAGACATAGCATAAATAAAGTTTAGACAGACGAGCGAACACATTTATAAACTGCAAAATTTGGTAGCTTGGAGAAAAAGTTAAAATTTTGTAACGCGTTTTGATTGGTTAATTGTGGTGAGCTTAGGGGCAATAAAATTAACATTTCTGCCGGAATAGTCCGCCATTTGATAAAATACATTTGCCAACTTGAGAACAGCGGGAGAGCAATTGTGACCAATCTTTCACCGTCTGGACATTAAAGCATTTCTGTGTACCCATTTAATGCTAGTCAAGTTTGTGCATATTGTGTGATATTCTTATTTGAGGGTAAGGCAGAATAAGTTTCTTTGTAAAATTTAATTAACATATCGGCCACATAGTTTATTGTGCGCCAAGTTCAGATACTGCCTATTGGGACTGATTAACGTTACGCAGCCCTAAGTAGGAATGCAGTTTTAGTGTGAAATTGAGTCAAATGTGTTTGTAAAATTGCCATAACCATTTACGACTGTAAGCCAACTAGAAAAGAAAAGTATCACAGTGTTTAATTGACATCTGACACCATACCTAGAAGTTGAAAAAAAGAAATAAATGACCAGTCACAGGATTTGAGCACCCCTACTAATAGTATGGATGATAAGCAATGCTTCAGGGACATAGGTAATGAAGATAGGTGTATCAGATGCGATTACACATCCCTGATTGTAGAAGATGGAGATATGATCTGGTGCAAATGGCAAGCACACAGATCTGACCCAGGTAAGCGTACTGTCAACTATTTGTGGAAATATGATAAGACGGGCATTATAGTGGGACGAATGTTCCTTCTCCACGGGTCATATCACCACTGGGACCTCAAGACGCAGCAATAGAGACCGCAGTCAGCGACTCATAGCTTGACTGCCTGCGTCAGGACCAGCGAACCAGAGCTGGTCAAGACCGCACTCCACCTCCACGTGGTGGTCCTGGAAACAGTCTGCAGCTGTGCAGTCTGGCTGAGCGAGTGTGGATCGAAATGGGAAGGCAAACCCGGTCCTAAAAAATGCCGTGCAGAAGTCGGATGTGTCGACCGAAAGGTGCAGATATCACAGCTTAGGCGTAAACAGACACAACGCAACCACCGTTCTTTTCAGGACGAACGAAGAAGAAGAAGAAGAATATCACCACATAACACGTTGTGCAACTATCCTGGAGAAGACAGAGATTGTGGCAGTGGATGCTCAAAATACATACTGAGCTACAGGCCGTCGCTTCTGCCAGATGAAAGAACTTTCTGTGTGATTTCTAAAGTGGGCGCAACTAGTCTCAAACAAGTTTAAGATAAGTGCCAGTTGCTGGGCACTTGCACGTTCATTCAAATAAAGAAATTAAAATCCACAACATAGAATTCTAGACCTGGGGAGAATGTAGAAAACAGATCTTCCAACAATAGTTAATACAAGTTCTAGTATAACAGAAAGTCTGTGAGGTGCTCAAGAAAGTGACTTTTTTAGTGATACAAGTCATGAACATTTTTTGTTACATATTTATTTCTATACTGTAAATAAAAAAGAAAACAACTTCCATTGAGTTTGATACTTCCTGTACAAAACAATGAGGTACAGGAAGTATATATATATATATATATATATATATATATATATATATATATATATATATATATATATATATATATATATATATATATATATATATATATATATATATATATATATATATATATATATATATATATATATATATATATATATATATATATATATATATATATATATATATATATATATATATATATATATATATATATATATATATAAAATTAAATTTACAAACAGTCTTACTTCATTAAGTTTATTAAGTTACAGTTCTGTTTTGTCATTTATCATACAACATCATAATAATTGCATTACCTTAGACACTTGCCATATATACACCTTCACAGATTCTTTAGTCAGGTGAGATCTCTAGAGGTGACAGTTACGGACCCAGAGACTTACCATAGAATCATTCTTTACTCTGGGAACTTGCATAGTCTGACCTCACCTTGATTGTCTATACACCCTTACTCTGTTCACAGAAGGGGGTATTACTCATAAGACCAGTCTCTTATCTGGCACTATTCTAGTGTCATCTGACACATCTAATTGTCCAAGGGAACCTATTTTCTATACTCTAAAACCTCTTACCACACTATTCTAGGACTGGTAAATGTCGCTATTGATGAATGAATAATAATATTCAACCCTTCGTGGACGTGGAAGTAATACACCGTAAAAATCGGAGTTTATAACCTTTCATTGTCACCGAAGTGGAAAAACTGATGTTTAAGCATGTTGAGGGACAAGAATATTATTAAATTGTTACATACAATTTGTCATGCCGAACACAGGATCCCACACGCGGTAAACATCCGAGGCGAGACTGTGAATCAGACATTTTTGTTGTTGGGAATAACGTTGAGGTATGACTTTCATGGAATACAAATGAACAGTATTGGAGACGTTAGGCGTGGCCTACCACAGATATACGACTAACGTATATAAGTTATTCTGGAACACAGATATTCAGCACTGAATTATTATTTGAATATTATTTGCATGTGTTATGGACAAATTCGATGACCTGATGACTGGACGTGTAACCTCATTTTACCATTAATCATCATTGGAAAATAAACCTCTGTTTGATCTGCAACACCTCAGCTTTTATGGTCCGTTAAAGATGAAGTCGGCTGTTCCAAGTTTGTTCTTCCCTTTTGGGTATAACCAGTGAGGAATACAGGGACGATTATGTGTTACTACACACTCACGTTTTGACATTCGCGTCTTTTCACTGTATCTTCATCAGTGATATAAAACAAAATTGGGAAGAACTTTACCGCTTTTAGTGAACATTTCAATACTACCCTAACTGTTAATGGAAGCAGGCATCCAAGCGGTACAGAAGCTTAACACCTATAAGAAATGAGGGAGAAACAATTTCAAACAAACATAAGACAAGGAATGGTGAAAGGTTATGCTTGTAACGATGAGTCAGTTAATGGGAATATTCAAGACGATCACGATAAGGAGATATAATATTGTTGGATACTGTTTTTAAGCGTCCGACTGACAGAGTGGTTAGAGCATGGGCATATTGCGTCAAAGGTGCCGTGTCCGATTCACAGTATCGACACGCTTCAGTCTACCCAGCTGTAAATTTGTACCTGACTTTGCTTTAGATGCTGGACCTAATAAAGTGAAGTCTCTAACACTTCACTGCCCTAAGGCAGTATCTGCCATAGGATCACCTTTACTTTTTTTTTAAACTATTTTAATAAACGTAAATGGGAGCCGCGCTGACGTAATAGTTACCACATTGCGCTGGCGATCGGGTGATCTAGGTTCGCGCCCTGGCGTGTAAATCTGAAGGAGTGACTTTGACCGGGATGTTATGATTAAAATTAATAACGATTGTGTCGGTATAATGGTTAGCTCAACAGGGCTCATTGTTTGTTTATTTTATACCGCGTCATTTATTAATACAGGAAGTGACGTCATGCCGATATGGTTGTTTGGCAGACGTGAAACTAAAAAGGCAGAAGTGAGGAGATTGTCTGCTGGCTTAGTCGTCTACCATTGTGTGTCGTGGCGAGTTGACGCATGTGTTTGAGCTCCTGAATATATATATATATATATATATATATATATATATATATATATATATATATATATATATATATATTATATATATATATATATATATATATATATATATATGTATATATATATGTATATGTATATATATATATGGATATATATATATATAACTATATTTATATATATATATATATATATATATATATATATATATATATATATATATATATATATATCCCTGTGTTATTTCATCACTAATACATCAAGATCTTCTGTGAGGTGTATCTAGTTTTTTGCATTTTCAGGGAGTATAGCTTCTCAATGTCGAGTGTAAATATATATTTAAAATATTGAGAATGAAAAGGACAGCGTTCCAGACATGAACGGACTGCCTAAAGTTATATCGACGACTGCATATTATATGCCATTGCGTATTGGCCTGAACTGTATTAAATTTGGAGCAGCGTGAAGTATTAATAAAATTGTATACTGTCCACTTCGTCCGTTGTGGCACAAATAATTCTAATTGATGTTGGCTTGTTTCGGTGTCTGATACGTCTACTACCCTAGAAGTGATCTCGGCCACAGGAACCATCCTGCCACCAAATATTAACATTAACAATATAAAAGACACGTAACAGCTGAAGATGGGAGCCTCAAGCTGGGATGTTGAACAAAGTATCTTCAAGTGATGTTTCAAACATTTTTCAACATTTATTGCATGTGCAGAATATTTTTCAAGATGGCGATGTTGGTCGGCTGCAGGCCGGAGTTAGAGGTCTAACCCTATTCACTGCAATGAATTTGAATCGTCGTTTCCTGAGGCAGAGGCTGATGCCAGGAGGATTTTTCGCATGAAAAAGCAGATAAGTAAATTTATTGATTCATGTAGTGTGAGGCTTGAAGAATCTCTTTTGACAGGGTTCTTTCTTTTACATGTTATATGTATATCTGTATCTACATGTTTGTATATTAGGCGGGTTGGTTGGTGTGACCTATGAATTCATTATACTTCATTGACGGTAATGAATTCGTAGGCGCTATTTAGTTTTTGCATCTGATTTTTTCAACTTAAGGGGCCGGCGAACATAGCTGTGTGTTACTGCTTTGAGTGAATTAACCAGATTCATTATTCGTCTAGTTGTGAAGGTTTTCTAATATTGTAATTTTGTATTCGTTGTCAAGTTAAATGTATTTTATTCGGTTTATTCTCCATTATTGTTTGTAAATTTGTTCATCTGATCTTGCTATCCCTCAGTTATTAGATGTAATATATGTTGTGAAATTGTGCTTATATTGTCATAAGTGTGGTAGAGCCAAATTTAAACAGAGGCCAAAGGTCATTTTATGGAAACCATGTAAATAATTACAATAACAGAAGTTCTCAACAGAACAATAACTTTCGACGTTCTAGAAATCCTGAACGTTCCAATGCAGTGGTGCATCAAAGTGACAATAATACAGTACAAAATACCAATGTTTTTTCTCATGCAAATGCATGTAGTGTGGACTTATCCAATAGGACTAATTGTTTTGAATGTAATTCTTTATTTTAGCTACAGGGAGTTCCTAGGCTCCTGTGTGGACATCCTTTGCCAGTCATGTCCTCTTATGATGGGGCAGGTTCACTAGTGTTTGATAGGGGTTTTTTAAACAACCAACTTGTTTCAGTGCTCACGGACACTGACTGAATTACTGTTTGGGTGCGAAGGTCATTAGTGGACCAATCTAATTACACAGGCAAAGAAGTCAAGTGCATTACATTCGGGGTCACAGTTGAATTTTATCCGACTGCGAAGTATTCTTAGATACCCCTTATTTTACTGGAAGGACTCTCGTGTGCCTGTTGGACAAACCAATTGCTGGGATTACCCTGGGGAAAAATTCCTGGACTTCACGAATGCACGAATGATGATATTTTAAAATGGGAACAGCAACATTTGCTTATGGCAAATGCTGTCAGGACTAGAGCTCAGTCTCGTGCATAAGTGAATGAACATGTCCAAATTGAAAATGTCGCAGATGAGGTGATGAATGAGGAGATGGTGACTGAAGAGGTGGTGACTGATGAGGTGATGAGTGATAAGGAGGGGGCCGATATGGTTGTTTGGCAGACGTGAAACTAAAAAGGCAGACGTGAGGAGATTGTCTGCTGGCTTAGTCTTCTACCATTGCATGTCATGGCGAGTGGACGCATGTGTTTGAGCTCCTGAATACACACACACACACACACACACACATATATATATATATATATATATATATATATATATATATATATATATATATATATATATATATATATATATATATATATCCCTGTGTTATTCCATCACTAATAGATCAAGATCTTCTGTAAGGTGTATCTAGTTATCTGCATTTTCAGGGAGTATAGCTTCTCAATGTCGAGTGTGAATATGTACTCGTATTAAAAATATTGAGAATGAAAAGGACAGCGTTCCAGACATGAACGCGCTGCCTAAAGTTATATCGACGACTGCATATTATATGCCATTGTATTTTGGCCTGAACTGTATTAAATTTGGAGCAGCGTGAAGTATGTCGTGAAGTGACGTCTGTCTCACAACACGAATTCTGCTTAACTCTGACCAAACAACGCGCCATACATTGGAAATACTATAAGATATCCCGACCAATGAAATCGCACCATCATTGCGTGTTTATAAAAATATTAGACAGTCCCGAATGGAGTCGAATGTGTGCAAATCACTTGAGAAGGGAAATTAAATACAACCTCAGGAGAGAAGTACCACCTGAAAGAGAGCACGAATGCGATATTAGAGATATTGATCTGTAAGTAGGTGCAGAGACTTTTACAACAAGTACTAAAGGACGGGAGAATTCGTTGGTCGAATGCATCGACACATCAGGTTAGCCCATAATTTTGCTGTTTAAAGTACGCATTGAATAAAATGCAGTTAGGAATGGAAAAGGTTGTTTACTAGAAATATGTAGAATAATTCAGGGTGTAATTTAAGCTTTAGATGAATAAAATCGCTCCAGAAATAAGAAAGATAATTGGGATAATAGTTTTTCATAATTGAACAGCGAGACAAATTATGCCTCATTTTGAGATATGCAACACCCCTTTAGCCACTGCTCTCCGATACGCCGGATGTGCTGTATATAATAGACCTTGCCCTTGCTAAATTGAGGCCATTAGATTTGAAATAACACAGCGAGCAGAAGAAGCGGTAACATTGGTAATGCAAAAGTACCTTTGCCATTTCGTACCTGATAGCAGATCATTCTGATCCATTAACAGCTCGTCTGAGTGTAAGAAAGAATATATATAATTATATTCTTCTTCTTCTTCTTCTTCCGTCCTTAGCCACCGACCGTCAAAGCAGTCAGTGGCCATTACGCCTAGTGGCGTCTTAGGGCAACAGCAGATAGGTTTTCTTTGCCATTGTTTCCCATCACGCCTATTGGCGTCTTTAGGGCAACGGCAAATCAATCCATTTGCTGTTGTTTCCGTAATCGAAGTGACTGGCAAACGGGTGATCAGCCCGTTGGAATATAATTATATGTCTTTCTATTAATTCACTACAGTGTGCGATAGGAAGTGTGTAGACGTGTTTCTGCAACCATTGTGTAATTTCTGAAGGACTTACCCACCTGTGTATATTCAAAATAAATTGAGAATGGTGGCAAAAGTGTGTCTTTTGGTAAAGTATTTAAAGAATTATTTCTTGATGGAATAGATCACATACCAGGAACATAAGGAGGGATGAAAGAAATTGGATTACTGTATAGTTTGAAAATGTCGCAGATGAGGTGATGAATGAGGAGATGTTGACTGAAGAGGTTTTATTCACGACCAAATTATTGTAGGGAGGCGAATCATAGGAAAAGGATTATAACTAAGAATGTAGAAGAAAGTTATGATCACAGTGAACTGAATTGATTGTTGCTACTATACTATATCTTGTGCATCTGCTAGCACACTGTCTGAAACTGTCTATCATCCCCCTCTGTGTCAAAGAGGGATACTGATAGAAAAATACAGGGATTGCATTTAACTTCGTTTCAAGTTTTATCCTGTAAACCTAATCAATATACAAGAGGCATCTCTTACTGAGGTTACAACGGATGCAGTGCCGGTTTATGTCAGAGGGCCAGACATCGCGTGTACACCACTTGGAAGAATTCCAGCCAGGATTTCGATCCAATATCAGAGGGAGCCATTTTCCTGGACTCAGATAAGTTGCCCACAAAGGCAACTGTGCAGCATAGCCTTGTTCACCAAACATAAACATACAATAAACTATTAATGATGACAAAAGCAGTGTAGATATCCAATCAAAACTGTGAAATTAACAGAGATTACTTAAGCAGAGAGAGAAACCCACCCACAAGACTTTCTCCATAGTGATATACATTTGGATTCAGTGAAAGAATTTGTTGAATTTTTTTAGTATTTTATTCATGTTGAAATATGATTTCTTTTAAACCTTTTCAAATAGAAAAGAGTAAATGTGCAAATAAATTGTAAATATTCACCAGCAGACTTACTTAAATTCTTTAAGTTAAGTTATTCTTGTTGGTGAATTTAGTTAAAAAATTACCCCTAGCAGAGTTAATAACAATAATATATACCATATTAACAGAGGAGGATCTGGAGAGGTAGCAAGTAAGGAATCAGAGTAATACTTTACCATCTTCTCTGGTAACTTATAATACAGCTTGACCCTACCTTTGTTATCTATACTACCTTACTCTTTTCAGAGAAGGGGTGTTACTGATAAGACCAGACTCTTATCTGGCACTATCCTGGTATCATCTGATACACTGATGTCCAAGATATCTTATCAAATTCAAAAACCATCTACCCTCTCGCGACAAAGTATTAATAAAAATGTATACTGTCCACTTTGTCCGTTGTTGCTCAAATAATTCTAATTGACTTGTTTCGGTGTCTGATACGTCTACTTCCCTAGAAGTGATCTCGGCCACAGGAACCATCCTGTCACTAAATATTAACATTATAAAAGACACGTAACACGGGACTTGGACTGGATTAATTCGAGTCCTGGCAAAGACATCTGAAGCAGTGCCTTCGACCAGGGGACTGAAATAACCCGAGCGACTCCTGAGCACAAACCCTCTGTGGATGGGAAGGAGCGAAGCTCCTAACCGGGTTGGAAGGAAAGTTCATAGGCTCCCCAGCCTCACAATGCCATGAAATTTGTTTAATATTATTGGGCCGAAGGGCTGAAAGCCCAAGTGCCGCTGGTTTGGACAGAAAGATAAAAAATAATAAATAAACGTAAATAATTATTACTATCATTGTTTTTATTATGTCTATTTCTGTATGCTATTTCCTGAGGATCTCTTGTCAGACAAAGAAAGAATAGGCTTACTGTTCCCTCGGGCATGTCGTTCAAGACGACGAGGGTGAGGGTGTGCGTGGAGCCGGCAAATTCATCATGTAAAACTTCTGCTGCAGAAACCATCACGACAAGAGCATGTGAATGATTTCCGCACTCTTCCTGCTACGGGACCAGCTGAGTGGTGGCTCCACGTTCCGTGGGGAGCGAAAAGTATGATGATGATGATGATGAAGAAGACATCCATAACGACAGAACATGTGCTGAGAAGAGACAGACATACGAATCTGCACAATATCGTCAAATAGTGTATAACAATAACAACAATTAATGAATCACTAGTAAAAATACCCGTCAAAATAATGACGGGAAAAGAACTAAAGTAAACATTTTAACCTTTCAGCATCTGCGGCACATTTAGAAGACTGGAGAACTCATTTTGTTGATTCTGAATGTTATGTTACTGTTATGAGTAAAATTCATAACAAGTGTGCCTAATATAGGTTTAGCTCAGCGGGGCTCTTTGTTTGTTTATTTTATACGGGTGACTGGAAATGACGGGTGAGCTACGTTAAGCCGATATGCTTGGCTGGCTCACGTGAGACTAGAGGGACAGAAGTGCGGGGCAGAGAGGATTGTGTGTGATGGCGAGTGGACGTACGTGCTTGAGCTCCTGCGTGTTAAAGTGTTTAAAATGGAGTTCTGTGATTACTAACAAAAATGACAGCCTTCTTGACATGGACTGACTGTCGATTATATGCCATTATATTGTTGGCCTAAAATGTATTATCTGTGGAGCTGCGTGCAGTCTTGAATAAATTATATTGTCCACGTCGCCAGTTGTAATTCAAATAATTCTGAGTGGTGTGGGCTGGTTGCGGTGTCGTTAGAGATTTAATACTTTAGAAGTCATCTTGGCCACAGGAACCCTCCTGTTATGTAATATTAACATTTACATCAAAACGCCACGTAACAGTTACCCATTTTTGTAAAGTTGGGAAGAAAAAAAATGTTATTGCTTTTTTTTCTTCACGGGATGAAATTTATCCTCTGTCAATGGGAAACAATCAAACAGCTCCAAAAAATATTAATAAAATATATTGTATATTTGTGACACTTTACTGTATGTTTTCTATTTATTATTTAAAATACTAGCAATAACCCGTCAAAATTGACAGGTTTTTAATTATAGTGTGTTGTTTTTGTTACATGTATTACAGACGGTACTATTACTACTGTGTGTGGTGAAGTGGGATGTTATAAATATTTATATGGGACTTAGTGTACTGACTGAGATCAGCTGTGAAGGTATCTATATCTATTAAGAGTAGTGTATTATAGATAACCTTACTTGCTACCACATATCTATATATCTCAGTCAGAATTATTCTGGAATAGTGTGATGACTACGTTATGTGTCTAGGGTATGTGTATGATGAAGTGTAAGTCACAACAACAGACAGATAAACAATTAAATTTAATCCACTACTCTTGACAACACTGTGACACTCACATACATATAACACTCTATGAGAATATCTTAAGGAGTCACTGATAACTTTTCAAATAACAATATGTATTCATTGTTATCATAAAGGTATATGTGTCCTGATTCAAATACAAAGGAACCAGGAATCACAATCAATTTTAATTACAAGTATATGTACAGACTTTATCAATATGAATATTGTAGTGACATATATTATTAAAAATATCCTATGTGTGTCAGTTGTGTAGTGGTAATATGAGGTAATACTGGTTTTGTTTTGTTCAAGCTCTGTTGGTATTTGTCATCATGACTTCAATAGTTTGTCTTTTGGGACTAGTATTGGAGATGTTCTCAGTTCCTGATATTAAGACAATTAAATTCCCCTCTGAATGTTATTTTTACAAAGTCATTTCAAGATGAGGGGACATAATGTTGAGCTCAGCTGGCCAAATCAGCTTATCTTGCGTGATGGCGGCAGGAAAGGACTCCTCTGCTCGAATTCCCCCCTGGGCTCTGGAGACACCTCACTGATAGCTAAAAAGACCAAGGAGTATGCTGTCCGACTCTGGATTCAGCAAAGCTCTGACCAGGTGCTTCTCAGTACCATCAAGACCACGGTCCCTGAAAACAAGAAGGATGTACCTTCTACTTCATAACTAATTGATACTCTAGTTCTACACAGAGCACAATACATCACAAACATTGGGTTCAGAGCGTTAGGCCAACTGTCAGCTTCATCTGAAATACTTTATACCAGCATTAACCTCCTTAATGGTTACTACGCCTCTGCAATTCCAGCATTATTTCTGTCTAATCAACAATCTAGGTGTCCGTGTACTGTTTGGCCATTCCATGCCGTTTTACTTCCCTCCGACACCCTCTGTTCAGGCTGGAGCATTATAGGCTTTATCTCCTGTTTGCCACTGAACTACACATATATATACAGGCATAAATTAACAATTTACATTCAATTTTCATTAAAAGATACTGAATGGTTCAAGCTTACCACAATTCATAGAATAAACACAGATACGTTGATTAGCAATGAATTCTGGCACATTTACTGGCACAAATTCCCACCTGCTTATGTTCCAGGCTTTTATTTAACACAAATATGAGCTGGCTTCAACGCACTGTTGCTTTATCAAGATTATTTGCACTAGTGGTCTCGAACTAACGCTCCTAAGTGAGTATATCAGCGAGTCTAGCCAATGAGGCCACGTTTCGACAAGTGTTTGAAAAAATGTTACCTTTTCACGTCTCCCCTAACAACGAAAGATAGTATTTATAGCCCGACCAATCGTGGTTAGTCTTTCATTTGTTGCGCTCCAATCAATTTGGAGTTTACATGGTAGGCTATTTCTGTAACGTAAGGTTTTGTTCAAACACGTTATAAAAAAATTTTATGAGCAGAAATGATTCCATGTTGTCAGGCATCCCCACTATTTTATTTTGATTATAATTTATTAATTCCTGGACTATTTGCGTAACGTTTTACATATTCTTTGTCAGCAAGCCCTAAGGAACCCAAATATCCAAATTTAAAAGAGCTACGTGGCTGCGTTCAAAATATGCAATTCCTTCTACCTCCTGTTTCGAAGATGTGCTGTCTGGGTACTGTAATGTTTTCAAACGTGAACCCATCTATTGTTATCTTTCCTAATAAGCGTTTTTTGTGATTTTAAAACCTAACTCTGGGAAGGGTAGTGAATTTATCACTGTCCGTCTGAAAAAAAGTTAGTGCATGTAGTCTTACACGCGTGATGGCAGCATTTGTGTATCGCGCGAAGCGTGTTTAGTGTTCGGCTTTCTGCCTCTCCCTTCTCGCTATCCTTTAGTCCATCTGTCTTTTGTTTTTGGTAACATAGTGTAGAAAAAGACATGAATGGAATTTAAAATTTAGGTCAACTTGCATATTTCAAGGTTTTTCTTAGAAAGGCAGCACATTTTATTGTGTGTTTGGGAAACGCGTGTATGTTGCAGAAGGCCTTTAATATCAACGTGAAACGTTACAATTTGCATACGCAGTAGAAAACAAGGGGATTTCGAGTACCGTCATTGTGACAGCACTGTTCTTTACCATTCTTCTTCCTTTATTTATTATATGTATTTATTGGCTTTATATTTACTTGATAATTTATATATGTGGATTAGAATATTCCACGACACTGTGGTCATTTCAATGCCAGGCGACCGTCATAAGATATTTATAGTGAAAATTATATCGATGTTTTAAATATAAAGACATGGAGTAACCTTCCTAAATGACATGTGATAATGATCTAATGGACCGGAAATTGACTAAATAACTAACATTTCTTTTATGACAACATGTCTCGTAATTGTTCGTGCATCTTTTAAAATCTTGACTTTCCATAGAGTACACATAAGAGAAACAATACAATTATTGTCCAACTTTCAACCACAGTTGCGCCCCTTAGCTGTGGTTGAAAAATAATGTCTTTCTTCTTCTTCGATCCTTAGCCGCCAACCGTCAAAGCAGTCAGTGGCCATCACGCCTGGTGGCGTCTTGTAGGGCAACAACAAATTGATTCCACTTTGCTCGGTCGGTGGCCATCCTTCGCACAGTGCCCCAACTCTGGTTCATTCTTTGCATCTCAGCCTCCACAGTACTCCGCCAAGTTGTTTTTGGTCGGCCTCTCTTTCGTTTTCCTTCAGGGGTCCATAGCATAGCTGTTCTTGTGATGGTATCGGGGTCTCTTCTGAGGACATGGCCAACCCAGCTCCGGCGTCTGCCAGCTATGATGGTGTGCATGTCCTCTTGCTTGCTCCGAGTAAGCAGATCTTGGTTGGTGATGGTATTCGGCCAAAAGATTCAGTGAATTTTTCTAAGGCATTTTGTGTGAAAGGAGGACAATTTCGACGTTTCCTTCTCTGTAACTCTCCAGCTTTCCGCACCATAGAGAAGCACAGAAAGCACACAGCTCTGATATAATCTTAATTTTGTGCTTGTGCTGTATTAAGAGGACTTCCAGATGTTGTTTAGGCTAAAAAAAGGCTGTTCTTGCTTTGTTCATTCTGTTGTTGGTGTCTTTGCTTGCTCCGCCGTCTGGTGTTACTATGTATCCTAGGTATGTGAAGGTGTCTGTCTGTACCAGTTGCTGATTCCTTACTGATATGGGCTCAGGGCTGCTCACATTGAGCGTCATGACCTCTGACTTCTTTAAATTGATGTACAAGCCCACCTGCTGGATATACTTATTAAGTCTATCCGTTTTTTCCTGGGTGTGTTGATGTGAATGTGTTAGCAGTGCAATGTCACCTGCATATTCCAGATCTTCCAATGTAAAAAATGTAGTCCATCTAATTCCTCTTGGACTGCTCTCGGTTGTCTGCCGCATCACCCAGTCTATGACTGTTAAAAATAGAGTGGTTGATAAGGGGCATCCCTGTCGTACTCCTGTCTTCACCTCAAAGGTTAGGTTGCTCTGCCCAACACTACACGTAAAGTTGGCATAAAGGCTTTTTATGATTGACACTATGCAGCTTGGAATTCCATAAGCCCTAAGTATTTTCCATAAACTGTCCCTATGTGTGAGACAGAAGTGATTGCAATAACTACAGAGGCATCTCTCTTCTTAGTGTTGTTGGTAAGGCTTTTGCCAAAGTCATCTTAATGCGATTACACATGTTAGCTGAGCGCATATATCCAGAGGCACAGTGTGGATTCCGAGCTGGCAGATCAACAACAAACATGATCTTCTCTCTCCGCCAGCTTCAGGAAAAATCAAGAGAGCAGAAAATACCATTACATATCGCCTTTAAAGACCTCACAAAAGCATTTGACCTGGTTAGTAGGGATGGACTCTTCAAAATCCTCCTGAAAATAGGCTGCCCTTCTAAAATGCTGGAAATGATAAAGTCATTCCATGACGACATGAAGGGAACAGTCCAATATGCTGGAAGCACGTCGCAGCCCTTTGACATACGAAGTGACGTTAAACAAGGCTGTATTCTGGCTCCGACCCTCTTCGGGATCTTCTTTGCCTTAGTCTTGAAGCATGCATTCAGAGATGCAACTGAAGGAATATGCCTTCACACTAGGTCAGATGGCCGTCTGTTTAATCTTTCAAGGCTGAAGGCAAAAACAAAAATCAGAAGGGTCACTATAAGAGACTTGTTGTTCGCTGATGATGCTGCTGTCGTCACTCAAAGCCAACAGGAGCTTCAGAGCTTGATGAATCGCTTCACTAAAGCATGCAAGGACTTTGGCCTCACAATAAGTCTAAAGAAAACGAATGTGCTGAGTCAGGATGTGGGTGCTGCACCAGTTATCACTATCGATAACTATGAATTGGCAGTGGTGCACCACTTCACATACCTAGGGTCTACCATCAATGACAAACTCTCACTGGATACAGAAATCGACAGCCGCATTGGCAAAGCTGCAGCTACCTTTGCCCGCCTCACATCGCGTGTTTGGGGAAACTCTAAACTCACAATGAAGACCAAAGCTGCGGTATATAATGCCTGCGTCACCAGCACACTCCTATATGGCAGCGAGACCTGGACGACCTATGCTAAGCAAGAAAGAAGGCTCAATACCTTCCATTTGCGGTGTCTACGCCGCATCCCGGCATCTCGTGGAAAGATAAAGTGACAAATGTCGAGGTGTTGTCACGTGCTGGCCTTCAAAGTATGTATACGCTTCTTAGACAGCGCAGACTTCGCTGGCTTGGCCATGTCCGCCGTATGGAAGATGGTCGCATCCCAAAGGATATCTTCTACGGACGATTAGCTGTTGGCATGAGAACAGTTGGGCGACCACAGCTGAGGTTCAAAGATGTGTGCAAGAGATATATGAGGGCACTGGACATGGATCCAGCAACATGGGAGGATGAAGCTGCCGATCGCACTAAGTGGCGATGCTATTTACGGCGCCACCTCAGATTGGGAGAAGAGAGGCTCACACAACAAGCAGAGGAAGGAAGAAAACGTTGAAAATGGAGTTTTTCCACCTCAAAATCAACGAAATTAATGTACAGCTGTCTTTGCCATTCTGAGCACTGCTCTATAATGTTCCTGAAAGTAAATATATGATCTACACATCTTCTGTTCTTTCTAAATCCTGCTTGTTCTTTCCTCAGTTTGTGGTCTACTGCTTTTGAAAATTCTCTGTATAATTATCCTGCCTAGTATTTTGCTGGGAACTGAGAGAAGAGTGATTCCTCTCCAATTATTGCAGTCTGCAAGATCTCCCTTCTTGGGCAATTTGACAATTATTCCTTTGTTCCACTCTGTTGGTGTTGTCCCTGTTTTCCAGACTTGTGCAAATTGCGGTTCTAATAGTTCTGCTGCTAGCTCAGGGTCTGTCTTAAATAGCTCTGCATTTACGTTATCATATATATATATATATATATATATATATATATATATATATATATATATATATATAATATATATATATTTATATATATATATATATTCCTATATATATATATATATATATATATATATATATATATATATATATATATATATATATTCTTTATTACTGTATGGTGTAGAAATGTGTACAATGAATAAGCAATTGGAAGAACAAATTGAGACTCTTGAGATGTGGATATATAGAAGAATGGGGTGCATCTCATGGAAAGAGAAGAAAACAAATATGAAGGTCCTAGAAAACCGAGGTTTGAAAAGAGAACTAATGAAGGAGTGTCACAAGTGGTTTACAGAGACTGTCTGAGACAAGACAAATAGTCTGAGTAAAGTCTAAGACAAGACAAAAAATTATATGTGAGAAGATAGATGAGTTATGGTGTTGAATGTGGATGGAGTGAATTATAGCTATCAGGAGTAAAAGGTCAGATGGTGACTCTCACCTCCAACCACTCAGTGAATCTGTTTTCAGAAAACTACTTTCACTCCGCCTCTCTCCTCTAGGAGTAAGGACAAGTACACGTTAGTGACTCCACAAACAATCAAGTACAAGTACAGATAGGAAAGACGTCTGATCCGCAGATTGATTGTCCAATTTTTTAACCACAAAAAAAAACAATATTATGGCGAACAAAATTGCAATCACACAAAGACCACAAGTCATACAGTGCTATATTCCCAAAGAACAAATAAAAATCTAGAGGCAAAAAAATGATAACTTTAATAATAGTAATCGAACTAAACTAGAGTCAAGAGCGTGTCTATCACGTCTGAACACAGCCACTAATTTATGGCTGGCTAGCATACTAAGTATCTTGCAGAGACAATCCGGAAATAAAGAAACCCGCTGACTCCTATTGGCCAGCAACACAGCTGTTATACATCACTTAACGCGAAATATCCAACTATTTCTCCAGCTTTCACCTCACTATTACTTTATCAGAGTCAACATCTCAAAAATGTCCTTCTTTGTCGGTACACCGGTGTGAAATTTCGCTTGTTGTTACAGTGTCGGCTGGTCGCCGGCTTAGATCTGTTAACCCTTTCCTCTAAGTTGCTGATAATCCGTCGAATTGAGTCGAATTGATCCACCAAGGATAAAATTATCTTCCAGGTTTAATATAAATTCCAATGCTGTACCGTTGTGCTTTAAATCCAGGATCTCAAAGGGTGGCTATATATGCACCTCACAATTTAATGGCGATGTAGGCACTAAATCCATTTTGACGCCGGCCCGTCAATCCTGTGACGGCGCGTAATACTATGGATGAAATAGAGCTGAAAATGGCTACAAAGTGATAGAGCTTTTGATAAGGTGTAGCTTTCTGACGTTGATGCCAGTGGAGCATGGGTGCTCCACGTATTTAGTGGGTGTGGCGTAAAATTCCCAGCCAGGGAAATCGCCCGAATGCACACGTGGTAGGATGTCGGGAAAATAAAACATCTTAGTAGGTAGGAACACCCCAATGTAAATGGTTTGAAGATTTCTCCTGCCTTGCCAGGAAGGCAAAAACTGGCAAGCGGCAAAGGGTCCCGCGGGTCTGTCAGATGAAGGCCGCTAGCCTCGTCAATGTTACGACAAATATTAAACCAAATGAATACACTGTGTGTTACACTTCTTCTCAACCTTTTCCGCCCCAAGTAGTCATCGCTGCGTGTCTGTGTCGCCCGCTGGGTCATGCAATTTATCTTTCCTTCACCTACACTTTTGGTTTGCCCTCTAGCTAGAAGAGCGAACAAGCACGTGGCTGGTGCAGGCCCACTTGAGAAAATCGCAGTGGCGTATGCAGTAATGCAAGGCGGAGGAAGGGGGAGGAGGTAGATAAACATTTCCCGCCGTGAATATGTAACCTGGCGCGCAGCTGACTTCAATATGAATTGGTTAGCGGTGCCTAATGCCCAGGCTATTAACAACCTCAAATTGCAAGGCTAGCAAAATATCATGCATATATATAAACACGGACATATACGGCTACTTATTAGCGAATCTCTATATGAGTAAAAAATATACATCCACACAGTAGTCAAAAATTAAATACAGTTTCACTATTGTTACGGACAAAAACCGAACTCTCTGGCTCAACGCAAGAGTCCAGTAAAATTTGTTTACATTAAACTCTGGGTTTAAAAGATTCTTTTTAGTGAAACAATTCAGATATATGTACATGTTATGATGGAGACAATTCGTATAGATTGACTTTCCATGAGCCTCTAAAGTTACCGTACAGTTAGCTTTAGAAAAAAAATCTTAAGTGGCATACAGACACAGTTTCCTTCTGAAAAAAAAACTATCTATAGCTTAGTAGTAGGGTGGAAGCTCCATTCTAGTGCCAAAATTTGGAACCCAACGTCACAAGGATATTAAAATTAGGCAGCTAAAATATTTTGGCCACATTAAAAGGCATAACACCTTGCAGAAGACCATAATAGAAGGGAGAGTTGAAGGCAAACGTGCAAGGGGAAGACAACGCTATAAGTGGGAAGATAACATCAAGAGATGGACAGGAAAGGGTCTATCGGGGTGCACCATCAAGACAAGAGACAGAAGACGTTGGAGATCCATTAAAGCCAACCTTCGTTGTGGAGATGGCAGCTGACGATCATGATGATAGTCAGTATATTAACAAACATAATTAGACATTTTCACATTTATCTTATGTTAATAAGTCTTCTGATTCCTGTCTCAATATGACGGACACATTCTAATCGTTAATAGTTTTGTAGGAATATTTAGACGTCTGAATCCATTTTAGCTGTTCCTGTTTTTCGTTTACTGGATCTAAAAAGTAAGTGGAATAATTCTACTTCATCAAGGAAGCCATTGAGCACCATGAAGATTCCAGAAGTTTCATTTAACATAGATGAAGCTTTAGAGGGCGGTTCACTTCACAAACCAGGAACTTTAGTGTTAACGACCTCTGGTCCACAGGCTGCTAGAGCGTCATATTCACTGATGTCAAGTATTTTGGCTGGGCCAGCAGGAGTAGGACCGAACGGCATTGCAACCTTATATCGCTTTGTCACTCCTTTAAAATGGTATGTGACATTAACCACGTCTTGCACACATCACACATTATCAAAATCTACACGGGAGGAAATATGAATGGGCGAATCCACAACTACCGATCATCATTGAACATCATGAAAAAGAAAAATCAAAAGGTGTTTTACACTGGTTACCTTCTACGATTAAGGAAGAGGCAGTTAAGCTAATCGCAATTTCTATCACGGGCTACAAGGAAGCTGAAGCTGTTCAGCTACAAAATGCCTCAGACAAATGGGCTTTCCCCTATAAATCTACCAGAAACATTCCACACTATATAAATATTAAATTACAATTGCAAGGCCAAGAAAAAAGAAACATGAACATTTTTTCACGATCCCAGGTCGACGCACACCGTGCACAATATGCGGACTTGAGACTCACTGGGTAAATCAGTGTCCCCCAGAGACTTTCACAAAAAGCCAAGGAAAACAGCAGACGTTTCCCTTACAATTGAAACAAGCAATAATTCCGCCCCATTCCTATCAACCTATTAAAAACTTTTTCAGAATCATCAGAGACAAAGTAAAACCGAAAACGACTCTCACAGCAGAAGATGATTATTATGACCCAGTTTTTACATAAACTGCTTTAACGATTGTTGAAGACAGGAACTCGCTAACACAAAGTCTAACTTTCTGAACATACACAATAAACTCATTTTCAAACACACTGTTTGTTACACTGAACATACGAATAGACAGAAAGGAAACTTGTGAATTTTTGCGACCTTACCACTGAGTTATCATCATACATCTACATTCTCGTTTGTGACACACTCGATACATGTAGATGTGGGTATGAGTAAATGAGTTAATGTATCTATGTATATGAGTGTATGTTTCGAAATAACCTCATTCATGACATTTTCCTGTGCCATCCTGTAATTCATTCTGTGCTCTTCCCTTTCTTTTTTCCCACCTCTCACAGTAGTTGTGATTTTCGATTCATTTTAGTGTTAGCACAAGAACCTTCTTTATATCAAAGAATAAAGAGAGGGTACAGATATGGTACCGTACATCAGATTACTCACAGGTGTTCACACATTTACATGAAATAAACATATCACCAAGAGTAAAAGAAATAACTAACAGATTATTATTTTAACTCAACACCGGTCATACACAGAGAAAGCAATACAATTACGATTTTATCCATATGTAAACTTTGTAGACTAAACGTCATCGAGACAGGGGAACATTTTCTTTTATTGTAATACAGTGACAAACTTTAAGCACTTTGAACCAGACATAAAGAAAGTACAACAGAAGTAGATATGTATAAAGCAGTTGTGATCAACATCATTCCCACAATGATTCCATACATTGAAATTCAGTTACTTACACTGTTGTCAAAAAATAGACATCTATTATGGATTTGCAGAAATAAAGCCGTCTATAAACAAAGGATTTAAACTCAAAACTTTTTCTAGACATATTCACACAGAAAACAAAACACTTAAATCATTTCACTTAGTTTTCACATAAGACAAGCACCATTAACTTTCGTACATATTGTGACTTTAGATTTATTAATAAGAAAACAAAAACATGTATTGGAAGCGTTTGTATGCTTGTTTATACGTATGTGTGTGTGTAAATGTGCTTGGGCTTGTATCAACGCATGTTTCTTTGTCCTTGTATTTGAAATTACATTTCTTTATAATTCTGATTGACACAATTGTAATGTCCATTATGTTAAATATTTTCATTAGTATTGTAAACAATTTTACTTTTAAGAATTAACTAATTAAAAAATGAATACGCGACGAGTAGAAATAATGTTATAAGCAGCTGGCGGAAATTGAATACACTATACTAGGTCCAGGCTCGAGAGATGGTATGACCAGTTCCCTTCCTTAACTCAAGAGTAGTCATGTATCCATAAACAGCTGATTAGACCGGACTGTTTCGAACCCGGTGCCTTTGCTACGAGAAGCCTGCGCTCTAACCACTTTGCCAATCGGAAGATCATATAAATTTATTGTCGTGTGGTGAGTATTGGGGGCAACTACGACAGTAGTTTTCGACAGGAATAGCCTATGAGATATTAGGTAAGTCTTCAGAAATTGGCTCGTTAAGAACGGTAAGAGACCTATCCGAGATAAGGACAAGAAGAGAATGCGAATGCTTTCCACTAGACAGTGTTTTCTAGTGAATTTTGGAAAGAGTTATGTTTAACCACGACATTAGCTTCTGCCCTTAGATCCCGTAACAGAAAAAGCCCCCAACCTCATCTGAGTGTAGAAATTTACCTATATGTAAATATTTAACACCGACAGCACGAGTGATACATTAACAAACTAGATAATGATCAAAACGATTATAATGTTCATTAATTAAATATCTACACATATAGGTGTAAAGTTCTGTGTATAAAGTCATCTGTGTAAATTGGGGTGTATGGTGTTACTGAGATCAGGCATGCTCCAGTCTACCCAGCTGTAAATGGGTAACTCACCCTAGTCCTGAGTTAGGGAAGGCAAAGGCAGCTGTAAGCAGTAGTTTCCCTCTAAGGCTCCAGGGGAAGCAGGCCCTAAACTTGGTCACTTCAACCGACGCAGGATGGTGTATATATATGGAGTAGAAGTGTAGAGTGTGATTAACGCGAATGGTGTACTGTTCAAGTTCTGACCAATCTAAGCACTCATTCACTTGTGTCTACAAGGCACCAATGCAGACTGCTGGAATCTTTGTTTACACAGTTTATTTAGACGCACACACTGGGACATAACGAGTAAATCATGGGTATGTTGACACATCAATTTGCAGGCATACATAGTAGATCCCATGTCATGACACATTCATAAATAATAGGTAGTACATCAATAGTTTCCAATGTCATGATACATAATGGCCGCATCCCCTATCTGACTAAGCGCGTCAGTGAAGGCGGATCGGTAAGTAACTAAAGTTGCTTTAAGTTCACAGTTTATATCATATTATGAAACCTTGGAAGGGGTTTCTATCAAAATTGAGATCTCCTTGCCACTGTCCGAATAGTAAGATACATGCCCCGTTCTTTGGACAGTGATTCAAAAATACGATGACAGGAAAAAAATATACAATATAGGACTGATTCTACTTGTACTAATAATATGTAATACATATGAATTCAGGCCATAAACATAATAAGCAAATTAATATATTTTCTGGCCCTAACAAATAAGTACGGACATGGGTGTCATATCCATGCGCCGAATCAATATCAAGAACGATTACTCCTATGATCAAAAGTGTAAATCAATCATGAGTTATCTAGCTTTATTATAGACAGCATTTTCATACACAAATGAATGAATGTCTATATCTTTTCCATATTAAATAGCCATATCGATTTTTGTAATATGTGCGTCAAAATATGCACGCAACAGATTACCACACCCCTCGGGAAAAAAAATGGTACATTTTTTTTTTAAAAATACATCTAGGAGCAACATACAATAGGCTCACAACGCACCAATAACAATGCGCAGATGATAAGCATAAGTTTTATGACCTTCTCTAAGTATAAATATTTCCAGAGAGGTGTCACCAACGCATACTACAATATTAGCAATGACACAATTTCCACATTAGTTTATACATAAATTTCATCTAAGATATCTTAACATCATGATCATCAAAGACGAAAAAAACATTGAAAGATCAGCGGTGAATAAATATCAATGAACCATTAAGTAGTGTTATACTCAATATATGATATTACCTATGTGTACACATTTCAACATAGGAACAACTGTATCAAAGTTAGGTATATAATTTAACAGTTATGAATCGTGTGGGCATCTAGACAAAATATCTGCCATCACATTTTCTGACCCACGGATAGCTCGCACCGAAAAATGAAATGGCTGCAGAGCAATTGCGTAACGCGTTGATCTCGCGCTCTTCAGATTTTTACTCTGAATAGCCGTAAGAGCTTTCTGGTCAGTTTCCACGATGAAATGCGCGCCAAGAAGAAATCTTTGCAGTTTAAGGATTGACCAAACCATAGCCAATAATTCACGGTCTAGGACCAAGTAGTTCTTCTCTGCGGCATTTAATTTACGAGAAAT
This sequence comes from Oreohelix idahoensis, assembly GCA_024509875.1. Lineage (NCBI taxonomy): Eukaryota > Metazoa > Mollusca > Gastropoda > Stylommatophora > Oreohelicidae > Oreohelix > Oreohelix idahoensis. The sequence continues at coordinate 26,516 of JAMPIV010003414.1, read as the reverse complement.
ATACATCACAGGATGCAGAGTTCCAGAGTACTCTTGCATTAGTGCTGCTCCAATCCCGGTGGATGAAGCGTCACTACGAAGAATAAATGTCTTATCCTTAGAAGGCAATACTAGGATAGGTGAAGTAGAAAACATAGTTTTAACCTTATCCAAAGAGGATTGACATTCTTGAGTCCAATGGACTACATTAGGAGACCCTTTCTTTAGCAAGGAAGAAAGAGGTGACATAATGGAGGACAGATTCGGAATGAATCGTCCATAAAATTGTATTAGACCTAAGAGACTTCGCACTTGCTTTTTAGTCTTAGGAATAGAAATGTTAAGTATCTTACTTGTATTATGGTCTTCTGTTTTTAGGAACCCATGACCAACACGGTGTCCTAAGAAAGATATTTTGCTAAAACCAATACATGCTTTCGCTGTCAGGTTATGCTCGCGTAAGATAGACAATAGTTCATTTATCCCATTATAGTGATCGTTCCAAGTATCACTGAAAAGACAGATGTCATCAAGATACGCAATGACATCTGAGCGATGAGATAGGATTCGACGCATCATGCGTACGAATGTTGCAGGGGCGTTCATAAGACCGAAAGGCATGAAATTCCATTGGAATAGACCCCTAGGCGTCGAAAAAGCAGTAAACGGTTTGGCGTGTTCGGATAATGGAACTTGCCAATATCCCTTAGACAAATCAAGTTTAGTAAAGAAATGAGAATTCGATAGTCTCGTAAGTAGCTCTTCTAGTAAAGGCATAGGTTCAGCATCAAATTTCGTCACTTGGTTCAATTTGCGATAATCCACGCAAAGACGTATGTTATTGTCTTTTTTCGTACAATAACCATCGGCGAAGAATATGCTGATGTGGATGGTTCAATAATTTTTAACTCTATCATCTCATCCAACTCTTTCTCTACCTGTGCTTGAAAATGTATCAGGATAGGATATGGTCTGACTCTTATAGGACTATGGTCAGTAAGAATAATGTCATGTTGAATGACATCAGTTTGACCAGGAATGTCAGTAAGGACATCCTGAAATTGTTCTAACATAGTAGAAACTTGTTTCTGCTCTCCTGGAGATAATTCGGCAGAAATTGCAACATCTTTCCATGATTCATTAGAGTGAAGAGGAATCATTGGAAAAGGTAGATTTACATCCGAGAAACTCGTTTCCTCATCCTGTATTACTGACAGAGATGAGTACTGTCCATTTTGGACTGGAAAATCGTCCGTTGCCTGGAAAACAGGTTGTAAATAATTCGGACGTTCATGGAATTCCGTGAGCATGTTGATGTGGAAGGTTTTACGCTTCCCGTCAATATCGACGATATAGTCAACGTCAGAAACTTTTGATATTATATCGTACGGACCTTTCCAAGAAATAAGAAGTCTATTTTCCCTACAAGGTAGCAAGACAAATGCTTTGTCACCTGGACAAAGTTGTCGCAAGCATCTCTTTTTATTGGCAAATTCTCTTGCCTTCTGTTTCGCAAATTCAGAAGAAACAGTTGCCAATTTGCATGCTTCAATAATCTTGTGTCTAAGTGCGATGACATATTCATAAGAGGATTTTGTGTCATCGACAATATTATCAGCAGTTATAAGATCATGAAGTAAGGACATAGGACCTCGCGGTTTCGCGCCAAAGACAAGTTCAAAGGGAGAAAATCCTGTATGTTCGTTGGCGACCTCTCTATATGCAAAGAGAGCCGCGGGTAAAACCCTATCCCAATCCTGAGGATGATCTTCTGTTATCTTACCTAGTAGGTTTTTCAGAGTTCTATTCAGACGTTCCACCATCCCATTGGACATAGGATGATAAATACTACTCAGCGATCTCTCTATCTTAAGAGTCGACATTACTTGAGACATGGTATCCGATATGAGTTGGGTACCATGGTCGGATAATATTTCTGCTGGAAACCCGAGACGAGAAAATATTAACCAAAGAGCATCTGCGACATCAGCAGTAGTTATGCTCTTTAGAGGAACAGCCTCCGGCCAACGTGTGCACATATCAACACACGTCAAAATAAATTAGTGTCCTCTAGCAGACTTTATCTTAAATGGACCAATGATGTCTATCGCCATTTTTTGAAATGGTCGAATGGGAATGTCTGCAGCCTGAATAGGTGCATCATGGCGTGGACCTCTGGATTTAATCTCTTGACATACTTTACAAGATCGACAATAGATTCGTATGTCCTTATTCACAGCAGGCCAAAAGAAAGATTGAAGAACTCTAGTTTTAGTACGGGAAAAACCCATATGTCCAGCACACTGCGAATCATGAGCGTGCTGTAAGATTTTAACTCTCATATTTTTAGGCACAAGGATTTGAGCATGAATGGACTTAGCGGAGTCTTGTACCATACGTACAAGTACGCCATTCTTCATCGTAATCCAAGATTTACGATTTGTATCCTTATTCGGATCACCTTTTGTTGCCAGAGTAAAGAATTTCTTTAGAGTAGGATCATCTTCCTGCTGTTTTATAAAGGAATCATGGGAAATCTCCAAGGGATCATCTTGGATCTGCGCATCATTATCTTCAGAATGTGAAGATTGCGGCATATTGAGAGCTTGAGCCCTAGTGATTACTGCATTAGCAGATTGCATATTAACATTTTCCCAATTAGAAATTTGCTGTGGAGTGCATTCTTTCACTCCATGAATGCGACCGATGATAAGATCAGCGATCGGATTCGGCAAGAGACATGCTTGCACCTCTCCTGTAAAGAAAGGCGTAGCAATGTTGATAATGGCAGTGGAGTACTTCTCCAATGTGCCAACAAATGTTACACATTTGACTACATCGCCTGTAGCTCGAGAAGGATTTACGAGTGATTGCCTCACTCCGATGGTAGTGCACCCCGAATCGAAAAGAATTGATACCGGAGTACCATCTATTAGGCCTCTATTGAAAACAAGAGCACCCCTTCCATTATGCGCGATTGACGCAGGGAGAGCGGGAAGCGGGTGACCGCAGCTTAAAGTAGGAACTGTGGTTGGATCGAATAATGTTTTGCATTGCGAACACTCAGATGCTCTAGCAAAATCGAAAGCAGAATTCGCTACACTATTGGAGTCTTTTTTATCATTATTCTGATTACCGGCGTCGTGGAACTCCTGTTGTGCAGAGTTAGCCTGGTAATAAGATTTACCATGTCTTTTGTGTTGTGATCTACCTCGGTTATAATTGTCTCTATAATTATTATTTCCTCTTTTATAACCCCTATTTGGGTTTGAATCATAATATTCATGATCATAATCATCACGCTCATTATACTGAGTATCCCTGTAATATTGGTTCTTTTCTCTCCATGAAGCACTTGGGTAGTTCCTATAGCTACTCCCTTTTCGAGAATTTCTAAAATTATGGGTACCCCTCGCGTGTCGAGGACTATCAGCCCGATTCCAGTTCTTCGAAGAAGAACCCTGATTTGAGTGGTTATCTTGGTTTTGATACTTATTCCAATTAACCTTTTTATCAAATTTATTTTTAGCTCCTTGGAATTTGTGTGAGTAATTCTGATTATATTCTGTTGCCGAAGCAACTGGCATACTCTCTTTAATGTTAGAGTTACTAAGAATCATGTCAGGGTGTGCCGTGGCATACTGGTCACAATATCCTTCCATTTGCTTTGATGTACTAGGTTTACGCTCATGTAAGAACTCTAGGAATGGTTTATTTACCGAAGACATGACCTTGTCTCTTAGCAATAAATCCGTAAGACCATCAAATGTTTTCTCTATTTTGGATAATTCAATCCATCGTGAGAGTGTAAGTCGTGCTTTTGAAATGAAATCTGAGAATTCTAAACCTACCTCAGGTCTCATTGTTTTAAACAAAAGACGATAACCTTCTTCTGACAGCTGATATCTCTTTATCAAAGCTGCCCTAATAGCATCATAATTATCCTTGTCGGCCTCTTCAACCAAAGATAACTTAGTCAGAGACTCCCCTTTTAAATTTTCAGACAACTGATGCACATACTGTGATTTGTCAACATTATGAGCTCGACAAGCACGTTCAAATCTATCAAGCCAGAATGTTATATCATCACTGGCAGAGTTGAACGCTGGCACCTTGACCTTATAATTAAAAGGTTTACCATTACCACCAGATGCCTGATTAATATTACTCATACTAGTCAATTTTAATTTCTCTAACTCAAATTCATGTTCTCTTATTGCTTTTCTCTCTTCAGCTTCTCTATCTAATCTTCTCTGTTCTGCAGCCGCTTCTAATTTTTTCTGTTCTGCAGCAGCTTCTAATTTCTTCTGTTCTGCAGCAACTTCTAATTTTTTTCAGTTCAGCTGCAGCAGCAGCTTCTAATTTGTTCTGTTCTGCAGCAAATCTCCTTTCCTCCACTTGCATCTGCAATTTCTTTAGATCAGCAGCAGCATCAGCTTCTTTTTCTAATCTTTTTTTTCTTTGTTCTTCTTCAGCCAGAGCTTTTCTCTCTTCAGCAGCAGCTTTCCTCTCTTCAGCAGCAGCAGCAGCTTTTCTCTCTTCAGCAGCAGCAGCTTTTCTCTCTTCAGCAGCAGCAGCAGCTTCTAATTTTTTTTCTTCTATTTGAAGTTTTCTCTCCTCAGCCGCAGCTTTTCTTTCCTCAGCTTGCATCTGCAATCTGAAATTCTCAGCATCTATCTTCTTTTGTTCAACTTCTGCTTTCAGTACTTCTGACTTTAATGCAATAGCAAATTGAGCAGTTGCCCATTCTTCTAACTCTTTTCCAGTCTTATCAAGAGATTTTCCTTGTGCAATAAAGTAATCTAATGTAGACATCTTGTCTTCTTAAATCAGAAACCTGAAAAAGTAAATAAATTACCTTATTTCACTTTAATGGGAGACAAGTCTATACCATAGACTTAGTCTTAGTGAAAAACTTGTATGGTTATTTTGTTTATAATAACCAATGATAACTTGAGTACCTGTGGACAACAATAACTGTATATCTCAAATACTGTTGGAGACAAGCCTTACAAAGGTCTTTTATACCTTAATGTAATCAATGATCACTTGAGTACCTGTGGAAAATAATATTTCCTATACCAATCACTTTGGGAGACAAGCCTTACAAAGGTCTTGTACACTTTGTTTTATAACAATAATAATCATAAAGTACTGATCTGTACTATAATATAAGTGTATTCAACTATACCTCCTATGTCATATGTCAACTAAAGACATTACAAAGGACAAACAAGAAAAGACAATCTGAAAACATTTGCAGAGATCAAATTAAATTAAATAGGAGAAATGAAAAAAATGATCACAGAATCTGTGATGATAACTGCAATAAGATAACAAGACAAATAACGCCACAGTGTATAAACATAAGGGTGTAAAGAACTGAAATGAAAGGAAAGATGAGACCTACAATTATACAAACAAATCAAACAGAAATAAAGAACAGAAAAATGTTACAAATACAAATATGAAACAGTCGTCACAGCTAACCAAATATTTGCAAACTATGTTGCATGCAAATTTCAATTAAAAAATTGCTCCCTATAGAACGCCAGAACAAGACCAATATCACTTGGTATTTCCTGTTCTAGTCACCTCCCATCCAGGCCCGCAAACACATAACAATCACACATATAAACAAATAATATATAACATAAATATATATAAATCATCAATGTGTGTATCATATAATGGAATGTGTTGTAGTTGCAATGTATTGTACTGTATGCTCAGTTTTAACAAATTAGACTACGACTTTATTGAGTAATAGATTTGCTTTCTAACTATTACACTGTTCATTTTTTTGAGCACATTAGAAGATCCACTGATGAAATTTGCACTTTATTTTCAACATTGCTCTTCTATTACAGCAGGATAAACAATCACTAGTTTAGAACACTGACTGTACTGTGCCAAATGTCAACAAGTGCTGACCCAGATATTGCTACACTTGTCAGAACAGGATGGATGGGTTTGAAAAAAAATCGAAAAAAGGTGATTCGTCTTACGAGGACAAAGGACAAAGAAAATAGTCTACGTTACGGCCACAAGGCCTTCGTCAGGAAAGGAAAGAAAGTGAAGGCTAGATAGGACACATAAAAACTAAATAAAATAAAAACTGGGTACTTCCCTGAAGGCAAGAACCGAAATTCTATCAAAATCGCTGTCCTGTTGATAAGCGCGTGGCTGAACAGAAAGTGACTTCCGCCGCCGGATGTACACAATGCATACTAAGAAACTAAAAAACGAAAATACGAAACCGGAAAATAAACTACCCAACGTGATAAAAGTGGGGACTGGAAATAATAAGGGACAGAATGAGTGCGAGATAAATAAATATGAAATAAAAAAATGTATATGGCATACAAATAGAAGAATAGGATAAGAGTGGAAAGAGTAAAATAGAGCAAGAGAGGAGAGGGTGACCTCAGACAAAGGTGTGAAAAGTGTTGAGACCGGCTGGTTTTAGACACCCCATGCGGTGGATAAGACGGTTCTCAAGCTGTTCTCGGCTGGCAGTGTCAGAGGAGCAGGATCGGATCGCTGTGACCTGGATGTCGATGGGACCATGGTGGTCAGGACCATTGAAGTGTATAGCAACTGGTGTTGACTTTTGCTGAGCGATGTCATTTAAGTGCTGGCTGAATCTGTCCCCAAGTCGTTTGCCTGTTTGGCCAATATAGGTTTTGCAGCAACGTTTACATATGATCGTATAAATGACATTGCGCGATTCACACGTGAAGCTACTAGTGATGGTGTACGTAGCCTTAGGAAAGGACACCTTCTGGGTTGAGATGACATACTTGCACGTGTTGCATCGTGTCCGACCACAGGGTAGTGTGCCAAAGTGAGTGGCATTCTCCTTTGGGAGACGGCTGTGAACAAGAAGATCCTTCAAGTTCTTGTCACGTCTATATGCCACCAAAGGTGCTTCACTGAATACTTTTTGGGTCAGAGGCTCTGCTTGGAGGATAGGGAGGTGGCGGAAAAGGATCTGTTTGACAGTAGTACTGTGAGGGTGATGGGTCAAGATTAATTTGACTCTATCCGAAGTGGATTTATGGTGAGGTTTGAGGGCCTCCAGACGAGAGATGGGGAGCACACGTTGGAGAGCAGAGGTGAGAACATGTTCTGGATAAAGTCTGTTACGGAAAAAAATCCAACATCTCATTGGCTCGTAAGTGGAAGTCATCGTCGTCTTGGCATAAACGGCGGAGGCGGAGAAGTTGTGAAAAAAGGAAGGGAGTCACGACAGGCCCGAGGATGAGAAGAGGTATACAGGAGGTAGCTGTGGGCATCTGTCGGCTTGTAGTATACTGAGGTATTAAGGCCGGAGGGCGTGATAGAAATAGTAATGTCAAGGAAGTTGACAGATACTGTGGAGACGAGGGAGGTGAACTTGATGGTGGGTGAAAGTGGTTCACAAAGTCGATGAAGCGGTGTAAATCAGTCTCAGACATATCTGTGAGACCTATGCCATCATCGATATATCTGCGGTAAACCCCAGGGAAAGGACCGGAGTATTGTTGCCATATCTGATGCTCCAAGTGGCCCATGAATAGACAGGCATAGCTGGGACCCATCTTCGTTCCCATGGCAACACCGCTAATTTGGTCAAAAAACTGACCATTGAATTCAAAGGAATTCAGTTGAAGGACCAGTTCAGCAAGACGGAGAAGAGTGACAGTGGATATAGAAGGGCAAGTGCGTTGGTCCAGAAAAAACTGAAGAGCTCGGAGACCATCAGAGTGGGGAATAGAGGTATACAGAGAGCAGACGTCCAGCAAGAAAAGACGGTAGGAGCGGTCTGCTGGGAGTCGGATAGAGGAGAAAGTTGTAAGAGCGTGATTGGTGTCTTTGATGAAGGAGGGAAGATTCACAACGATAGGCTGGAAAATGCTATCGAGAAAGTCAGAAATGTGTTCAGTAGGACAAGAACAGGCTGAGACAATAGGTCTTCCAGGGTTTTCGATCTTGTGAATTTTGGGGAGCATGTAGAATACAGGCTTGCCCAAAGAGCTGTCATGAATCCTGAGATGAGATGCTTCGGGAGGAAGATCATTACTAGTGATAAGCTGTTTAATCGTGTTGTGTACAATGCGATTGTTAGAGACAGTCGCATCGCTGGTCCTGGACCTGTAAAAAGAGCCATTGGTCAACTGGTTTTTACCTTCACTTAGGTACAAGTCCTTCTGCCAGACGACAATGGCTCCTCCCTTGTCAGCCGGTTTGATGACAATGTCGTCTCTACGGCGAAGAAGGGAGAGAGCACCAGACTCCGCCGAAGTGAGATTGGAATAATGCAATCTACGAGGGCGGAGCTGCTGAATGTCATGGATGGTGTTCTTGATATACAGGTCCAGGGCATGAGAGGCTCCAGGTTTAGGTGTAAAGGGAGGTTTAGTAGAGTCAGAAAAGCGTGCGAAGATGTCGGATTCAGCCTGAGACTGCGGAGTGCTGTCTTTCTCTCTAAAATGGAGCTTCAGCCTCATGCGACGGTGAAACCGATGAACATCCTGGAGGAGATTGTATTGGTCTAGGGTCGGACGAAGAGGAACAAATTTTAGGCCCTTACTAAGAACAGAGCGCTCTCCCTCAGAGAGGGGTAGATCTGGGGGGATGCAGACTACCTGAGTGCATGATGGAGTGGAGGATGGAGGGGTAGCTATGGGGGTAGGGATGAGACGGGATAGTTTATGGTGTTTAGACGTGGAAAGGAACTCATGCAGCTGCCGGTTCAGTGTGTGGATAGTGGTGCGTATCATAGAATAGAAAGGGAAGTTGTTGGAGGTGAGACAACGTAAGCGAAGCAGAAGCTGGGTCTGTTGGGCACTGAGGTCTGATAAAAGGCGGGAGTGACTGGCGGCCACTACGCGCATACGTTGAAAGCCACATCTGGTCTCAATTCGTTGTAGGAGACGTTGTTCCCTAGGATTGAGTGTACCAGCAGATGGATGAAAATTGGAAGAAAATCCATTAGGAAGAATTTTGTGGTGGAGGCAGGTGTGAATAAAGTGGAGATGGGAGGTGAATCTAGTTTTCTTGAAAGTAACGAACGCAAAGTCAATAGCGACACGGGATATATCAGGAGGTAGGGAGCTAAAGCTGGTGGTAACCGACACACGGAGAGAGTTGATAAAATATTTCAGCGAGGGCATAGTGGGGAAAAGTAAAACGTCCAGAAAATAAAAAACGTAAAATATGAAATAAATAAAATATAAGACGCTGAAACAATAAATAAATAGGGTAGATTGCGGTAATATAAGGTATGAAGGAAGAATAGGGAAATACGAAAATAAATAGGTGAATAGGATATAAAATACTGAGAAAAGGCGATAGGATAGGATCAGGGAGATAAGCAGGATATGTAGATAGAGATACGAGATAACAGAGACACGGTGCAGTCAAAAAAAATATATATATAATCGAGGAAGTGGAGGGGAACTGCGGTAAGACGTGGAATACGATGGATGGGTTTGAAAAAAAAATCGAAAAAAGGTGATTCGTCTTACGAGGACAAAGGACAAAGAAAATAGTCTACGTTACGGCCACAAGGCCTTCGTCAGGAAAGGAAAGAAAGTGAAGGCTAGATAGGACACATAAAAACTAAATAAAATAAAAAACTGGGTACTTCCCTGAAGGCAAGAACCGAAATTCTATCAAAATCGCTGTCCTGTTGATAAGCGCGTGGCTGAACAGAAAGCGACTTCCGCCGCCGGATGTACACAATGCATACTAAGAAACTAAAAAACGAAAAAACGAAACCGGAAAATAAACTACCCAACGTGATAAAAGTGGGGACTGGAAATAATAAGGGACAGAATGAGTGCGAGATAAATAAATATGAAATAAAAAAATGTATATGGCATACAAATAGAAGAATAGGATAAGAGTGGAAAGAGTGAAATAGAGCAAGAGAGGAGAGGGTGACCTCAGACAAAGGTGTGAAAAGTGTTGAGACCGGCTGGTTTTAGACACCCCATGCGGTGGATAAGACGGTTCTCAAGCTGTTCTCGGCTGGCAGTGTCAGAGGAGCAGGATCGGATGGCTGTGACCTGGATGTCGATGGGACCATGGTGGTCAGGACCATTGAAGTGTATAGCAACTGGTGTTGACTTTTGCTGAGCGATGTCATTTAAGTGCTGGCTGAATCTGTCCCCAAGTCGTTTGCCTGTTTGGCCAATATAGGTTTTGCAGCAACGTTTACATATGATCGTATAAATGACATTGCGCGATTCACACGTGAAGCTACTAGTGATGGTGTACGTAGCCTTAGGAAAGGACACCTTCTGGGTTGAGATGACATACTTGCACGTGTTGCATCGTGTCCGACCACAGGGTAGTGTGCCAAAGTGAGTGGCATTCTCCTTTGGGAGACGGCTGTGAACAAGAAGATCCTTCAAGTTCTTGTCACGTCTATATGCCACCAAAGGTGCTTCACTGAATACTTTTAGGGTCAGAGGCTCTGCTTGGAGGATAGGGAGGTGGCGGAAAAGGATCTGTTTGACAGTAGTACTGTGAGGGTGATGGGTCAAGATTAATTTGACTCTATCCGAAGTGGATTTATGGTGAGGTTTGAGGGCCTCCAGACGAGAGATGGGGAGCACACGTTGGAGAGCAGAGGTGAGAACATGTTCTGGATAAAGTCTGTTACGGAAAAAATCCAACATCTCATTGGCTCGTAAGTGGAAGTCATCGTCGTCTTGGCATAAACGGCGGAGGCGGAGAAGTTGTGAAAAAGGAAGGGAGTCACGACAGGCCCGAGGATGAGAAGAGGTATACAGGAGGTAGCTGTGGGCATCTGTCGGCTTGTAGTATACTGAGGTATTAAGGTCAAGCTGACATTGATTGTATAGCTGTCCTACTGGTGTTGATGTGGTCAAACAAATGTTCTTGCAACTGTAAAATGTGATTCTCAACACAACAAAACTGCGTAGGCTCGACCCAGGAATCTGGCTCACCACTGTAAAGTTCTGTGTATAAAGTCATCTGTGTAAATTGGGGTGTATGGTGTTACTGAGATCAGGCATGCTCCAGTCTACCCAGCTGCAAATGGGTAACTCACCCTAGTCCTGAGTTAGGGAAGGCAAAGGCAGCTGTAAGCAGTAGTTTCCCTCTAAGGCTCCAGGGGAAGCAGGCCCTAAACTTGGTCACTTCAACCGACGCAGGATGGTGTATATATATGGAGTAGAAGTGTAGAGTGTGATTAACGCGAATAGTGTACTGTTCGAGTTCTGACCAATCTAAGCACTCATTCACTTGTGTCTACAAGGCACCAATGCAGACTGCTGGAATCTTTGTTTACACAGTTTATTTAGACGCACACACTGGGACATAACGAGTAAATCATGGGTATGTTGACACATCAATTTGCAGGCATACATAGTAGATCCCATGTCATGACACATTCATAAATAATAGGTAGTACATCAATATCTTCCAATGTCATGATACATAATGGCCGCATCCCCTATCTGACTAAGCGCGTCAGTGAAGGCGGATCGGTAAGTAACTAAAGTTGCTTTAAGTTCACAGTTTATATCATATTATGAAACCTTGGAAGGGGTTTCTATCAAAATTGAGATCTCCTTGCCACTGTCCGAATAGTAAGATACATGCCCCGTTCTTTGGACAGTGATTCAAAAATACGATGACAGGAATGTAACATGGCCGCCTTCCTGAGTTGTCGCTCACTCGCTCACAGGAAGGTATATATATAAGCCAAAGTTAATTCGAAATACATATGAATGATTTCCTAAAGTTTCTCCATACAGTTCTACAGTAATCCAGTTACTTCACGTAGACATAATTGTTGTATGGAAGCCCGTCATCTTTGTCGATACAACCATGACCCTAGCGTTGCGAAGCACAAAATTCCAGCTAGGTCTAACCGACATGAGATCATCAAAAATAGGGTCTGGAATTACCTGGAGTCCGAATCATACATGGTACCGTACATTAGGAGAGTCTCTAACACAAACTCTAGTAGAGACACAATCTCCTACAGAAGAAAAACCACTTCGTAAATCATTTTTACTGAAGAATATACCAGCCCTGGAAAATGCGTAACCGCCATTATAAACGGTACCTCGGAACTCATCACGACTTGTCAAGACAACTCATACTTCCGCTAGAGCGGCATAACAAGAATATAGTCCTGCCTACCCATCAAAAATATACAATATAGGACTGATTCTACTTGTACTAATAATATGTAATACATATGAATTCATGGAGCCGCGGTAGCATAGTGGTTAGTGCACTGGCTTCCTAGCGCAGTAGTCTATGGTTCGATCCCCAGATGAGGTGGGAATATTTTTAGGCCACAAACGGCTCTTGGGTCGACCCAGCCCCAAATGGGTACCAGAGCAACTCTTGGAAGGTTAAGGCGGCCGGCGTGATGCCGACCACATCACCCCTAGTGTGCCGACGGTCAAGATAATATGGGCCTAACACCATATTCCCAATATGCCTCAATGGGCGTGTAACGGGTTCCTTTACCTTTTTTTTTTACATATGAATTCAGGCCATAAACATAATAAGCAAATTAATATATTTTCTGGCCCTAACAAATAAGTACGGACATGGGTGTCATATCCATGCGCCGAATCAATATCAAGAATGATTACTCCTATGATCAAAAGTGTAAATCAATCATGAGTTATCTAGCTTTACTATAGACAGCATTTTCATACACAAATGAATGAATGTCTATATCTTTTCCATATTAAATAGCCATATCGATTTTTGTAATATGTGCGTCAAAATATGCACGCAACAATAGGGTTAGTAGTGGTTAGAACGTGGTGATGGTAAAAGACGATTCACACAAAACACAAAGATGATATATTAATATTGTAGTTAATTAAATAGTAGTTAATTAAGAATGAGCTTGTGTAAATATAATGTGATATGATACACGTTAAAAAAATTGTGATTAATCTACGCAGTCCATGTGTCTCTAAATGCTTCACCCGGATAAGATGATTCACATGTATGCATATAATGTCCCAAGTTGTTATAATGTATGTCGCGTGGGGTATCTCTAAGTCGAGGACGTTCTGATGAAAACTTTTGTTGTACTGAGAACGCTGACGATATACAGTCCTCCACTGTTTGACAATATCTCTGTAGCGTTGATCAACAGTTAACAGTTGTCGTTTGAAAAAAATGTCTGTTGTCTAATCTCCGAAGGGTACTGGCTAGATTGGATATCTTCACGAAATGTTCTTGCTATGTAGACTCATGTGACGTGTAATGGAAAAAGAGTCTACAGTATAATATGACAGCTTATTGCAACCTAATAGCTGCCCTCTGATTTGCTAGCTAAACAGGCATATATGCCAACTGTCTATTTCTGCAACGTAACATTTTGTCCCGCCTTCTTTTCTTTTAAGATGAGCTAACGAAATGTTTACAAACTGCGTGACCTGTCAGTCTTAACAGGAAAGCAATCAGGCTGTGTTTACCTCGTCCACTCACGCGATGCTCATCTGTCAATCACAATACTTCTCAGACAGGCAAGCAGCTTGAGAGAGACGAAACACAGACCCCTTTTGAAGTTTGACTCAGGGGAAACTAGAACTCCCCTGGGGGCTTTGATCTTGAGCAAGAGAGCATTCTACAAATGAACCCGTTAGCCGAACAGAAAGTCTTTTGATGCCGGTCGAAAACTACCGACGAGAAACCTCATCGACCGACCGTAAGTCTTTTATCTTGATACGCCTAGCTTCTGAATTTTGGGTCTCACCGGGACGCGAAACTAACAACATTAGAGATAAGAGAAATTCAATGACATATATACTGTCGTTTTCTTAACCCCATCATCAGTTGTCAGTCAGAATTTTGAATAGTCTAGCGCAGTCCTAGAACCAGTCTTTCTTGTAGGTATATGGTGTACTAGTGTTTGTGGAGATTTTCATTTCTGAATTTTCTGGTAAAATAATAATAGTGCTAATGATTTAAGAAGTGATCGCTTTTAACATTTGTTCTTCACTTACATTTTTCACGCTTGTAAAACGAGTGAAATAAAGTAACGCGTAGCGATTTCCTACCAGATATTCTTTTAAAATGTTAAATCACGCCACCCGCATACCTTAGACCGTAACGATGTTAACAGTATAGGCAGACGCGACACTTAATCTCTACAGGAGAGAGATAAACCCGACGGTTTAGCTGACTGGACTTATAGGCAATAAAGCGACTGATAGGGGGAGTCTAGATTACACGTTATATTTCATTTGTGCAAATTTGTCATTATAGTGTCTATTATTTTTTATACCATACGACGAACTAACAGACGCCGAAAAATTTAATAGCTATTTAATGACAGGCCATCATTGGTTAGGTAGCGCGTATGGAGAGAGTAAATAATAATTAACATTGTACGCTGAACGCCGGTGCAAGATGGGGCGGGCGAATTAACATAATTCAGTCCGACCGAACTCAGCGCCAGCGGCAACTGCTAACTTGTAGGCGTAAGGAAACACTGTGTGCCTTTTAAATTTAATCAGGACTGACGGAGTGGAGATGAGATCGTCTTGTCCCGTTTGTGTATAGATATAGTAGTAGCATTTTTTTTTCTTGTATTCTTCGCAGACCTGATCACAACGGCGGCCAGCGGTCTTTTTTTTTCTTTTTTTGGATTTGTTATTTTCTCCTTTTCTTGGCTTGTGTGTCACCGATTTAATTTGTAAACGGGCACTCGCCAAAGAGAGTATTGGAGGATAATAAATTGTGAGCACTGGACTTATCAAACCCAGATTTATATTTAACCAGCCACAGTAGTGAACATTATTTTATCCCGACACCTGACAGTCGTAATTCAAGGGGAGTATACATCTCTGAACACCTACACTGTGCAGAATCGGCGCTTTTAATAAAGAGTTGACCGATAGAAGAGCCATCATCATCATATGAACATTATTTTTAGCAACCAGATGTTTCCCAATACTGGAAGTATATTTTTTCCGTTAAAGAGTGAACCTCAAGAACTCTCACAGTTGTAACTATTTGTAATAACACTTCAAGGAGAAGAACCATATTAGGCGTTCACCTCGTTAACTAATTTCTGGGGATGGACTGGGGCCAATTTGGATCTGCAACAACTGAGGCGACAGAATATTGTGAAAATAGATAATATATTCAAGGAGTAATTCTATTACCAAGGGATACTACAGACCTACCAAACCAGGCAATTAGGTAAGAGTGTGAGAGTGGCCACTGCTTGAAAGAGTGTGCAAGTATTTTCTTGTTTCCGGGAATACTATCCATAGATCTGATTTGTCTACAAGTTTATTTTGCTGGGTCTCATAGAGTACTACTACTGTTCATTCTGTAATATAGAGCTAACCTTCAACCTTTGGGTTAATAATTTTAGGGTTTTTTTTTCTCCATTCGGGGAGGGTGCACTTTTTGTGCTTTATTTTTATGCATGTAAATGACTCTTTGATCGTTTCCTTTAGATATTTTGATGTTGTCGAGTTTAAATGATAATAAACTACAAATAAATTTACCTTTGTGTGTTGGTAAGACCCATACCCATTTATTCGTAGTTTTTTTTCACGTTTGTGTGTCTTGTTGTCACATAGCTGTGTGTACGTGTAGAGAAACTTATCTATTCTTGAGAGGGAGGTAAAAGCTGTCTTGCAACAAAGTACAGTCGTACGGATAGGCTGGAGGAGACAACCTAATCACTCCAGAGACATATCTTTCTCTCAATCTACCACCTGTGAAAAAATCTATTTTCTATACTTTCTCGCGTATCTGTCGACATCCACTCTACTCATACGGGCCGCTAAAACAATTAACCTTCCGTATGACAACTCATTAACTTGAGTATGTACTCGTGATTCATGAAATATACTTGATGTAAGCTGCACTGGGTATGACTATGGAGTCTGCTTCCTAGAATGCGCTTAAGAGTGTTTTGCACTTTGTATAAATATGAGATTCAACTTTAGAGCTCTTTAGCTTGACTTCAGATGGTAAGCTTCCGATGGAGCTGAACTTGATATTTGGATAAGTAATCAACTGTGAGCTTTAGATTGACTCATGTAGTAGCTTTTGATGGAGCGGAACTTGATATAAATATCTGTTGAACTTGTGCCCACGTGATATGAGGTGACGAAAAATGCCGTGTCTTAGTCGTGGGTGAGAAATATTCCTTTTTAATGGAGGAATGAAGGATGTCCTTTGGCGAATTCTGCTATCCAAATGTCCGTTGTGATAACTTATTTCTTGTTAGACGTCCGACACGTAGCGTGTAGACTCAGACTTCTGATGGACTTCTTTTCCCTTCGCAAAATCCTTTAAAGAACACAATACACCACAGATATGAAATATTTTATCCACACATGATTTATTTGCAGGCTAGGGATTTTTCTCTTCACCACAATGTTGAAAAAAAAAACTGGACTCATCTTTCTAACGAACTGTGTGGTACATATATTCCTAAGACGCCGATAGGTTCTCAAATCTTGCATGTGACGTGAAACTGCGCTCATACAACCAATAGCTAAGAGTCCATCTGGTCTCTCGTCGTACCTAGGATCTTTCTTGTCTCCTTTCAGTCGAAAAATGGGTGGGCCAATCGCTACCAACTTTCAATGCCGTGCTGTATGGCAAACAGATGCAAAGGAAATCACCCACCTTCCAACTGTCACAAAGTCCTCTGTCAACTTCTGTTTGTCTATCGCCCCGCGTGTCAGCTTTGTTCTTTGCTGCTGGCGGTGGCCTTTTTTCATCGGTCATTGTCGCTTGCATGCTAACAAGTCCCTTTGTCGTGCCAGGCTCATTGTATTCCATCTGGAAGCAAAGGTTGTTGTTCTGCGTCAGGGCCTTTGGTATGACACTCCAGGAGCCATTGTTTGCGTGGCTATTGTATCGTTCGTGATGGTGACCGTGTTTTGTTTAAACAACGGCTTAGACTAATCTTTTGTGTCAGCCGCGCTCTCCTCGTGTAACCAGATGTGTTTAACAAGGTGGGAAACTGAATCAAAAGAATTTCTTTACCGCCGATGAAAGAACAAATGTGGTTCTCTAGATACAAGTCGCGAGTAATAAAGATTACAGTTTAAAGCCCAGTCGTGATTAAAAGATTACTAGATCAAAGATGATAGAGCAAATGTGGGATGAAAGAGTACAAGTTGGGAGAAAATAAAATAAGAAAGGTGTAAGAAAAGATAGAGCGATAAGGCTTGGCGCTCGTTTATCACAATTACGCACACTATATTTCCTAACTATAGCTTAGTGGGGTTTCTGAGAAGACAAAGCATGTAGTTTGAGGCGACTTATATGAAGCTGGCAACCTCATCAAATAAAACAACTCGCTACAGAAACCATCACTGCAAGAGCATATGAATGCTGTCATGCAGTCTTCCTGCAGAGCAAACCAGCAACAGTGGCGTCCCCATACGCCATAAAGGAGCAGCATGAGAAGAGAAGAACAATGGTTGATCATGATATCGTTTTTCATCACATATTTAAAAAAACCATCTCTCTTTCTATTTTACAGACTGCAGATAACAATGGGGCCCCCGTGTAGTTTCTACGGTGTCTCTGATGAGACAAGGGAAGAATAGAACTACTCCTCCCTCAGGTATGTCGTACAAGGCGCCCAAAGACGGCTCTTGGGCGGTGCAAACGGTGAGGCTGCACCGACGCTGTCTTCATGAATGATGGGGGCGAGAAAGGGGGGGGGGGGGGGGGCCGAAAATAAGAATAAATACGAAAGGCGCGAAAGGCAAAAAGAGATCTCACATCACCTTGATAAAATCCCTAGGCCCGGCTTTGAAAGCGATTATGAGGTTGTGCATGACGATTGGCAACCTCATCTTGTAAAACGCATTCCTACAAAAACCACCGCTGTAAGATATTTGAATGCTTGGTGCAAGCTTCCTGCGAGGGCAGCCGCTGCAATGGTGGCTCTATGAGGAGCTAACACGGAAAAGATGAAGAAGAGAAAACAATGAGAGCTCTGATGGTTTCTTTTCCTTTTTTCTGTGGTTTATTCCTGGCAATGACACCGTCTCTTCTGCGTTCTCATATCCTTTGCGCCAATCGGTATCAATTTTTGGCATCGGGCTTGAAGGATTAGCTCCCTGCGCTGAACTGTCCCGTTAGGAGATCGGTCAAAAACTATATTATCTCCCCTCCGTTGTTTCGGTAATTGAAGTTGGGTGACCTCGTGGGACGAACAGGCTGAAAGTGATGAAAGAGATGATAATATTAGGTTGTGGTTGTTTATGTGGCAGGATTCCAGATACGGGTCGTGTTACGTCGACAGATGTGTGCTCACCAGCGTTGCCACTCCTAGGTGGATTCACCAAGATCTAAATTTTTTTTTTTTTTGGGTCCCGTCTAGGTCATTTTCCTTTATTAGTTGAAAACACCACCTACATTCCGCCCAAATTCGTCCAATGCAGCCCAAAAACAGCCTAAATTAGCCCAAGTCGCCGAAATCTAGGTTGTTTTTCAAAATTGAGAGTGGCATCACTGTACTGCATATGACTACCACATTGCTGGACATTAGTGTAGGATAATGATCTCAACTGATGTCTCTATTGGCGAAAAGGTGAAAACTGCATTCATTTATTATCTCTAAGATACACCGGGAGCATACTGCACAGGCAGGGGCGTACTTAAACATTAGGCACTCGGGGCAGATCCTCTATGTGGACCAACCCCAGGCCAATAAAGAAGCACACTTGCAAGTATTTTTTTAACTTTGGCATCCCATTCTTGGTATCATCCCCGGGCGGACCGCCCCCTCCCTTAGTACGCCACTGAGTATTGGTCTTAACAAATGCCTGCTAGGTCCTCCTATCCTGTCCCCAATCGCTCAAGATCTTCCCACGTCTGCTTTCTTTCTTTCATTGCCGCCACACGTTTTCTTCTTCGTGTGTTTATCTGTATCCTCTTCCTCTCTTACACGGGGTATTCCTGAGCAATGATTGCCTCGTAATGCCATCAGCCGGCTTTCTCAATGTGTCAATGCCCTATCCATTGAGAGCGTCTTTCACTGGAACTTTTCTGGTTATTGTCATTACTAGCAATAACCCGTCAAAACTGACAGGTTTTTAAATATAGTGTTGCAGAGGCGTCCCTAAAGTACTTGGCACCCGGGGCGGTCCTACTTTCGACACCCCCTGCCCCTATAAAGAAACATACGCGCAAGTACATTTTTAACAGTAAATACTATCTTAATAGTGTCCGATGGCACCCCTATCCTGGCTGTCACCCGGGGCAGACCGCCCCCATAGCACCCCCCTTAGTACGCCTCTGGTGTGTTGTTTCTGTTACATGTCGAACCACCATTATGTTGTTATTATTATGGATGATTTTGATCCATAATAATAATTCTGCAATACTTTAAATTAAAATTTTGTCTTGAAGAAACAATCAAAAACTTAAATTTTAAGGTTATCTTTAAGAAAAATGATGAGTTAAATCGTTTCCCGAATGAAACTGGACAGAAGAGTATCTTGATTGTCTGTTGATTTAATCTGCATTTCCGCACCTTCCTGTCTCCAATTCATGTACTGTTTATCAAATGTGTTGTTGGCTTCTTTCCATAATCAAATTGTTCATGCACACTATCATTTGCGCACTTTTTTATTTTCGGGAGAGTACATATAAGGGAAACAATACAATTATTGTCTAACTTTCAACCATAGTTGCACCCCTTAATAATAATAATAAATTCTTTAAGCGCCAAACACGGCACATAAGGCAGAAACCAGTGCTCTCCAGGTTGTACGTTGTGACGCCACTCCTCTTAGCTCTTGCACATTGTTTAATCCCAACGTTCTTCCTTCTCTTATTATTGTTCTTCTGAGTGTTTCTTTTGGTCTTCCTTTTTTCCTCTTACCCTCAGGAACCCAAGTGAGTGCCTGCAATAGTATTCTGTTGTTTTGCATTCGTAGGACATGACCGATATATGACCATCGTCTTTTCCTTATATAGTTGGAGACATATTTCTGCCTAGAGTCTTCTCTTATTTGTCGATTAGTCTTGAATTCTTTCCAACTGATGTTCATGAGTTTTCTAAGACATTTGTTCTCGAATGTATTCAGCTTGTTCTCCAATGATTTTGTTATTTTCCAACTCTCACAGCCGTATGTTAACACTGAGATAACATTTGAATTAAACAGACGAAGCTTGTTATGTATATTCAATGATCGTAATTTCCAAATGTTAGATAATCTATTGAAGGCGCTAGCTGCCAAAGCAATTCTAGTATGAATTTCTCTTGTTGTGTCACCATCCTGAGTCATTTTACTGCCTAAATAATTCAAACTTTCAACTTTCTGTAGTTTTTCCCCGTTCAGGATGATATTAAAGGTCTCGTTAGAAAAGTTCATAACTTTAGTTTTAGAGGCATTTATTTGGAGACCTATTTTAACCGAAAGATGACACAAATTATTTACTGCTTCTTGGGATTGTCTGGGTGTTGAACTTAAGAATGCTAAATCATCTGCGAAATCTAGGTCCCCCAGGAATTTTCCATTTGTCCATTTTATACCTAATTGTTCATTGTGGGTATAGTTTCTCATAACCCAATCAATAGCTATTCCAAAAAGTAGTGGTGACATAATACAGCCTTGTTTCACCCCTGTTTCTACTGTAAACCATTCTGTATTCCCTTTATTTGTTCTAACACAACATCTTGCATTGTCATATAGCGCTTTGATTATATTCACATATTTTGTTGGAAAACCATAGATTGCAAGTATCTTCCACAATGATGGGCGGTGTAGACTATCAAAGGCTTTTTGAAAATCGACGTAGGTGATAATAAATGGCGATTGCATTTCCACTGATTCTTCTATAATTGTTCTTAGTGTGAATATTTGATCAATACATGATCGTTTCGGCCTGAAACCCGCTTGTTCTTCTCTGATCTTTTCGTCAGCATGCAATCTAAGTCTTTCTAACATCATGCAACATAATAATTTTCCAGGTACTGATAATAGAGATATACCACGCCAGTTATTACAGTCTGATAGATCACCTTTCTTCGGTAACTTTACAATAATACTGTCTTTCCATTGTTGTGGTGGTTGTTCTTCTCTCCATACTTCATTTATAATATCTAAAATTCTCAAGAGGTTGTTGTCATTAACTGCTTTAATCATTTCGCCTGAAATTTCGTCAACTCCAGCAGCTTTAAAATTTTTAAATCTTTTAACGGCTTGTTTGATCTCGTCCAGTGTGAATTCATCGCAAGTTATTGGCAAGGTGGTTGTGGGTGTTTCATTATTAAAATCAGGTGTTACTGTTGGTGGTGGTCTGTTTAGCACCTCCATGAAGTGCTCAGCCCATCTCTTCATTTGTTCTTTTTCTGTTGGTATTGGATTCCCTAATTTATCTTTAACAGGTGTTTCCATATCAGAAGGCTGGTGACATAGTTGTTTTGTAATTTGATAAAGGCACCTACTATTACCAGTTCTTGCAGCATTTTCGGCTTCTACGGCCAGTTCATTGATGAAATGTCTTTTATCTCTTCGAGTTTTTGTCTTCACTTCTTTATTTAACAAGTTATAAGTTAGTTTGCAAGATTCAACTGCATTATGTGTACTTGCCGCTAGTAGTTTAAGTTTTGCTGTTTTCCTTTCTTGTATTTTATCTTAAGTATCTTCTCTCATCCATTTTTTCTTTTTATGTACTAGGTATCCGGTGGTCGCTACAGCTGCTTCTGTCATTGTTGTTCTCAGTTGTTCCCATTTAGTATCGATTGTCTTGGTGGTGACATCGTTGTCAATTTTGCCTAAAGCATCGAAATAGTTGTTCATTTTGACATTATATTCCTCTTTTACATCGTTTGATTGCAGTCTGTGTACATCTATTCCTCTATTTTTATTCGGTTGGTATAACTTCTTCAGTTTAATTCTCAGTTAAGCTAGAAATAGAAAAGTGCGCAAATGACGGTGTGCATGATGTGACCGACCGACCGACGTACTTACGACGGGAATTATGGTATTGGATAATGCTAACATTATCGACTGTGTGTGTGTGTGTCTATTTTTTTTTCTTAACCAGCGGCACTTGGGCTTTCAGCCCTTCGGCCCAATGACATGTCATTGCGAGGCTGGGGAACCTGAGGACTTTCCTTCCAACCCGGTCAGGAGCTTCGCTCCTTCCCATCCACAGAGGGTTTATCACAGGAGCCGTTCAGGTTATTCAGTCAAATTTCCGGTCGTAAAAACATTCCTTCAAACGCTGACACCCGGGTTTGAACCATGAACACCTGGTCGCCAGTACAACGCCGTAGCCATTACACCAGCGCGGCTCCCGTGTGTGTCTATATATATATATATATATATATATATATATATATATATATATATATATATATATATATATATATATATATATATATATATATATAATCTTCCCTTTCAGTCATTACTGATCATAGGAGCGTACCTGCCGAAACAAGTTTCGGTGGCACGAGGTTGGGCTTTTGAAGAGGAATGATGATCATGCAGCATGCCTCCAGCTGGTGTCAGAGGAACGGACTGGCCGTTAGAGTCTGACTCCAATAGCAACGCCCTGTCATTAGTAGGATTGCAGTAGGAACTTGCCCTCCAATCCATCTTCCCTTTTAGTCATTTCTGGCTATAAAAGGACCACAAACACATCAAGAGACGAGGGTCTGAGGGGAATGCCGGACAGTGTGCGCAATATCTGGAAAACGGACACATTTCTCTGTCTTGGTTGCAAATACTGGGAGGGCCAGAGCACCACACACAGTCCATAAAGACAGAAGTTCGCCACGGTAAGCATGTCTATTTTCCCTTTCAGTCATTACTGACCATGGGTGGCGACTTCCCAAAACAAATTTCGGTGGAACGAGGTTGGGGCATGTATTAGCTCTAGAATTGCCACAGTTATCCAAGTAGGATCGTGTCATCTAAGGAACCTCGACTGATTTAATGAGCCATTCGCGGTTTCACCGTGAGACAGTACGAACTTAGACATGTGTCACAGAACGTCTGAATATGCTCTTTTGTGTGATCCCTCACACTTTCAGCCCTACAGCAGTATTATTTCTTTTTCTTCATCTTTCTCACTAATCGCTTTTATTTGGCATAAACCATGCCTTTTCATTCGTTTTACTCTCTATGTTGGATTAGTAGAAAGTACCTGCTATGGGAATACCTTTTATCTTTTTATACGCAGACGTCTTTACGTTACGCGAGGTGAACTGTAGTATTATCAGGTGATTAGAAAGGCCAGCGGATTACGTGTTATCGCTCGAGTCGCCTTTGAAAGAAACAGGCCTGTGTTGACACAATGGGTGTTAAAGGTGTGTCGCCCGTTCGTTTGCTTCAGTGAATTAAGAAGAGTTTTCTGCAATATATATATATATATATATATATATATATATATATATTTATATATATATATATATATATATATATATATATATATATATAAATATATATATAATCACTCTTCCAAGATTTGTTTATATGGGTGTTCGATCACGGATATACAATGACCGTGTCCCGCGAATGTTTCTATCGTGAGTGTGCCAACAGCACTGAATCGTCCCTGAATTTGTTCGGCCGTGTTCCCTCACAAGGGATAAACGAACCAGTAAGATCACAAGTAGGCACCAACGGTTCAAAAGGAACGAAGTGCAACGCCAATGCTGGTACGTTATAAAAACAACAGGATGTATTGATATTCATGATCAATGTGAAATGATGAACCGTCACTAGGTTATGTCGTTCTGTCCATAATCTACAACTCTTGTAACATATACTCTACTAGTTGACGGTAGTACGCATTCTGGTTTTCTTCCCAGTAAATCATTATATATATGTACTGAATATATCCGTGCTATTATCACGTAGCTCCTTTCAGATTCCTTTAAACTTCATTAGAATGTATTCCCCAAGTTAGTACACGCTTCAGCGACAATGCGAGGTCATTAAGAACTCCGATTTTTATGGTGTATAAACTTACACGTCCATGAAGGTGTATGCATTAACGTATACACTTAAAACAGTACTTCTCCTGTCGCGTATTCCCATTCGTTGCACGAATAAACATAATCTCTCCACGGTTTTTCAGACCACAAGCAAACAAGGCTGTCCCCGTCTTGTTCATTTTCCCATGTTTTTTTTTTTTTTTGTGTTCTTTGCTACGTCATATCATAACAACACACAAAACGCCTACGTCATCTTCCTATCTAACCCATCGATTGGTTAGCACAATTATCTTTTTTTTTCTCACTACGTTCGTGAATAATGTACCTAAGTGTACTATTCAAACATCTTCAACTATTCCCCAAACTCAATTCAACGCTCTCTGATGAGCAAATACAAATGTTGTAAAAACCCATATGCAACAACTGGGTATTGCCAGATCGTTGAATAGAACCACAGATGGTATGTCAAGACGGTCGGCGGTCATATCTGTCTGTCTGGCGCACCCACAGGCGTTAATTAGATTAGCGCTTCCTCTGTCCCCGGTCTGTATCATTATTACAGATAAATATGTCTGGAGAAAACATTGGCGGAAGACATTGCGCCAGGAAAACATGGTCACAATATTGTGATTGGCAGATAGGTGCAGCCGGAAGGATTACCGCATGATTTGAAAGAGGTCATGCGTTGGAATATTAAATGTAATATTTTAAATACGCGTGGGATGTTTTTTATATTTAAACACCCCTACCCACATGGTGCATAAGAGCTTATGATTGGATTGAAGTGAAAGCCGGAATAAACATTGAATTTCATTGGAAATGTTGGCGGAACTGAGAATGAGAGATATAATCTAGCAAACTCAGAGACACAGAACAGACAACTTCGCAACTCCCAAAAGCCAGAAAGAGAAGGATCGGGCCTAGAATTCCATACTTATAAGTGACAGATCGAAGCATTTGGGAAACTTAAAACCTTAAAAAGTAAGCCCGCCTTTATAAATAGAAACTGTGAAAAACTTAAGGGACCAGGACTTCAAATATTACGACTGGATACCTAAGGAATTGGATCACCCGTCATAAGAGAAACTTTCCCAGACCAAGTGTTTTGCAGATTCACCCGTCATAAAAGGGATTCAAAATTTCCAGACCAAGTGATTTGAGAGCATATAACCTAAATTGCTCGTGTCCATTCTAACCTGTGAGAGGAGATTGTGTATGCCCAAAACTTTGGGGTAAGTGTAACAATTATTTTATAAATGGGAATTTGACATGTTCTTCTTGCAAAGTGGTTATATATATATATATATATATATATATATATATATATATATATATATATATATATATATATATATATATATATATCTATATATGAGTCTGGCAACCTCAACATACGAAAATAGCATATTCATAAACCACTACAGCAAGCGATGGTGATTTCTTCTGGCTAGACGTGCGGAAAACTGACAGCTGAGGTGACCCCAGACTCCGAATGGAGCAGTGATGACTATTGATTACATCACTTGTGCCCAAACTGTATAATATTATGTGAGATATATGCATTTTGTTAACTGTAACTCAGGCAACTCATTATTCGCACCGTCCAGACACATTTTCCCAGTTTAATACCCGGAAGAATATTGGTGATTTTTAATCATCTTCCCTGAGCTACACTGTCTACTCGGGAATTTAATTCTTCTGAGAGATTAACATTTGTAGGTGGTCAGCGAGAATGCGCCTGTTGATTGGCAGCTCACAAATGTACTTAGCAGAGGCATTTCTTTTTTTATTTTGTCTAAACAATTGTTGGAACGAAGCTAGTTGTGAGTGAAAAGCAGGGAATCCACACCAACCGCCTAAATCTGACAATTTGTGTGAAGAAGTGACCTCATCACCAAGAAGTGACAAAAACAACAGCTCCAGGACCCCCTTATATCAGAAGTGCTTCTAAAAAGGCACCAGCAACAGGACATAATTTTCTGAACTATATCCTCACCCTAATTCTCCGTGAAGAGAAAATTTGATTCGGAGATAAAACTTCACCAGCATGTTATTTATTTTTAAACTGTTAATACTAATTGATAATTTAATTTTTTACCTGTTGTTTTAAAACTAAACAATAGTTGTTTATTCAGTTATTACATATTTGAAAGCAAACCTATGAGCCAGAATATATATATATATATATATATAGAGAGAGAGAGAGAGAGAGAGAGAGAGAGAGAGAGAGAGAGAGAGAGAGATAGGCATATATCTACCTCTAAACAGATCTATACCATTATAAGAGGAAATTCGCTGAAATAACTCAGCTGGGGGCTAGAACGGGCTAAAAAACCATTGCTTAAATCCTTCACAAAAGTCGACGGACAGATATAAGTTAAACTAAATGTTCAGCGCTAAGACAGCATTTGTTTTGACTTCTGAATTATCTTGGTCATTACTTTCTATCTAACATCTCTGCAAGAGTAATCTTGTGCGAAGGTAGACAACTTATCCTCCCAAACTCACACAATCTAATATCATAATTCAACATCCCTCTTTTTTCCCATAAATTTTACAAAATTTATTTATTTTCCATCCACCACATTTTTCCCCT
>JAMPIV010003413.1:7500-20519 GCA_024509875.1 Oreohelix idahoensis | reverse complement strand
GCTGTTTGGGAGTCTGAAGGGGAAACTTTCAACCACAGCAACATAATCCAGAAAAACGGACTTCTTGTGGTTAGACATTTTCTAAAAAACTAACAGCGAACGAGAAGAGAAGAAGAAGATTTATGCTCATATTTCTGCTATTTCAGTGTTTTGTATTTCTACTCTTACCGCTGTGTTTATATTTCTAACTCTGCAGTAGTGTTTTTATTTTTTTACTCTTATCAGTTTCTTTTCATATTTCTACTCTGTCTGTGTGTGCTCACTTTCTACTCTGTCAGTTGTTTTCATATCTGGCTCTGTTCGGTGTTTGTGTTCATCTATTTGCTACTCTGGTGTCTGTGTGTGTGTTTTTAAATTTGATCTCTCTAGAGTTAGATCTTGTGTATTTGGATTGAAACTAGTATTTCTACTGACTAACCACACAAAGTGAAAAGGAATGTCAGTTTATCAGATGAACGATTAAAGATGTGTACCCAGTGGAAAAGGACAACGTGCTGATAATGAGGCACATGCAGGCAGCCAGACTTAATGGGCTAATGAAAAAAATGCTGAATGAAATTGCTTGTTAATGTGAATGACTTTTTTTCACTTCCAATTTTATACGGACAACGGGACTATTCATACCGAGATGAACGGTAACGGTTACATATTTAAGAGAGTGGATTGAAAATACTCTTTCTTCCGTCCCTAGACAGACCATCCTGTCTGATAATGGACAACGCATTCATTCCACAACGCTTGTGGCAGAAGAAAAAAAAAAATCTCGACATTTTCGGAGTACAAAGATGCTATAAAGATTTGGCTCAGAAAAGAAGACATTCCAATTAACGGAGGGTTTCTTGAAACCGGAAGTACTGTCCCTTGGTTAAGAAATCACAAAAGACCAGATATTCCTTATAGACAAGTTGAATGCAACAGCAGATGGTCAAGTGTGTTGGAGACTGCATCCTAATCATTCACATTTAAACCCAATTGAACTCGTTTGTGGCAAAAGTTAAAGGACTGGTGGCAGCTGAAAATAAAACTTCAACCACTATGCAGTATGAAAAGAACTAAACATATGCCGCCCTCTCACAGATAAACACAGATTATTGGTGTTAAATTAGAAGACCATGTCTTAAAAGGAAAAATGACTATTGGGAAAAAAGATGGACTGTCGTTCGTTCAGCCGAGAATAGTCATCAATATGTTAGACTCGTCTGACTCAGAATAAGTGTGTAAATACGTTATATTTTTCTCCTCCATCTATGTGTATATGTAAACCAATTCAATTTCCTTTTTATCTACCGATTTCACGACCATTTTTAACATACTCAGTACTTTTTCACTCTTCATAGCATTCCATTCCACGATTTTTAGTAAAATAATGTAACATTTACAACGAATAGGCGTTATTTTTTTCGCTCAAAATAATTTTCAAAGCAAATAAAAAAAGGACCTCACGTAGTAATCAGTTAACAACCCCTCTAACACATTCGATTGTTCAAATACACCGCCTAATGCCGTAAATATACCATTCTTCATTTACCGTAAATTATTTTCTTTCCGGACATAATACTTCCTATCGTTAAAAAAACAGATCAAAGGAATTAAGCCGTTGCAAGAAAAGAACACTACCTCAACATTGAATTTTTTAAAAACTTTGGGACATTGAAAATATAAGACCACTTGCAAAAAAATCCTCTGTTTCATCAGTGCAAGGGGAATATTGGAGATATTTGAAGTCAATCGCGACTCGATCTTTTTGAAACCCCCTATCATCATCTCAACCCGTAACACAGTTCAAGGGTCGAAGTGTCTACGCATGCGCAAGTTTTTTGAGCGCGAAACGGAGAGACTTCCGTCAGTGAGTGATGAACTGGGTTCTGACCGGACTAAGATGTCCGTTGTACGTCTCTGCATTATCTGGGGAAAAGATAGTCTTCAGTGTGACTGTGATGTTAGTGATTCTCCCCAGAGTTATTCTGTTCGTCAAGAATGACGACAGTTATTATTAGTGTATTTCTCGGATTCTGTCAAAGGTAAAAGAAACTTTATTATTACGCCTAGATTGCAGAACATTTTGTGTCAACCTGTGAGTACAGCTCACAGTTCTTTGAGATGCAGAGTCCATTATGTGTGCTCGATGTAGCCAGCTAAGACTATTCGTCTGACTATATTACAGAAGCCCAGTAAAGAGAGATTATTATTGAAACCGCATGTTAGCGGTATGGTTTCGGCATGGATGATTATGCCTGCCCATGAAGAATACACAGTTGTTCACATTATTATAGAGGCCCGATATTACGGCCGATATCTTTGAGCAGAAGAAGAAGTGTCTGGCGTGTGAAGCCAGATGAAGTCTTGACTTTCATTAAACAAGTTCATAGACTTTGATATTAAGCAACTGGAACCGCCTTT
Organism: Oreohelix idahoensis; assembly: GCA_024509875.1. Taxonomy (NCBI): domain Eukaryota; kingdom Metazoa; phylum Mollusca; class Gastropoda; order Stylommatophora; family Oreohelicidae; genus Oreohelix; species Oreohelix idahoensis. The sequence goes on along the minus strand of JAMPIV010003413.1, from coordinate 18,119 downwards.
ATCGAGCGGTATATTTGTTAAAAGACTACCTGACGCGTTTAGTCAGGGGCCCTGAGCTACAGTATGAACGAACGTAAATTGTCAAGCCAGCTCTACTAGCATCTTATACATGAGCTATGCAAGATTTATGATGCTCGATGTTTATGATCATTACCACACATGAAATGTCCATGATCTTTTGTGCTATTGACTGTGTCGTCTGTCAGCGTACTGTTGCCGTAATAAATGTTGAAGAAAAGTCATCTGTATTATCCACGTCTATGACGTCTACTTGTGGTGGAGTGAGTTTGGTGTGTAGATGAATAAGAGCCTATACGACTTCGTGTTCACGATCTGCTGTTCCTACACACACCTTTACTCTCTACCACATCCTACTACGAGTATTACGCTCCTGAACAACATGTATGCTGTTTTATGTGTGAGTGTCTGCACTACACCCTGGCAGCGCCCCACGCTGCTGATCTAAATACACCGCAACACTGAACTGTCAAGGCACGACTCGACCTTACCCACAAAACAGCGTTTAACAGATACCTTTACGCGGGTTAGGATAGAATACTGATATTGTGGTTAAGTGTTTTGTATTTTCTTCCTAAATCTAGTACGGATCACAAATCAAACCTACCAGCGGCTTAAATCTGAGAAAAGGGGTCTAAGTCAAATAGTACCAAAAACATTCTTTTGTAATATCGGGTCTTCGAGGTTGACCCTTCAGCCCGCTTGTTTCACCTAGTGAGAGAGAGAGTACCAACATATGACACTAAGAATAAATGTAACTGGACATATAGCTACCCAGATTCTTTTCCATTTTCATTTACATTCAGCCCGCTGTGGCGAAAAATATCAAACTTAACACTACCCGACTACCGACCACTGTGTTGTGGCGAGGATTTATCCAGAGAGATTTACCTACCTGACATTCTCTTTAACTATCGGAATTACAAGCTACTGTACACTGTGAACACTAGATCTCGTAATTATTTTCCTACCTGGACTAATTGATGTGACATAAACAGATCCAATTATCATTACCAAAGTAAGCGTTCCCCAATAGGAGGATTAATCAGTCTTGGAGGAACTGGGGCTTATTTTGCCAAAACCCAACACTGGATTTGTTACTTGTATCATGGAGATATGTTCCAGATGTTGTTAAATAACGATTGGGTAAGTGAGACTGAATGTGGCCACAGGTGTGTCAGAAGCGAGAGAAAGAGGATTGAATAATTCTTCTCTTGTATAATCATTGTACTCACTTTGTTTTTCTTCCTTTTGTTTGCTAATACTGTTATTTTCAGGATAGATTAATTAGGAACTCTGTTCTTTACAGTATAGTCAAATTCTATACCATAGCGCAATTCTTTTGACCTTTTGGGGTTAATTAACTTCTTCTTGTGGGATCTTGTCTCAACAGAGGAGTTGCACTTATGGGTTTATTCTTTTAATTTCTGTAACCTATGACTATTCTTTTGCTATTGATATTGGATGTTGTGAAAGTTTTTTATTGATAATAAACTTAACTCTTTAAGTCCCAACAGCCAGTATACTGTACTTCCTTCTAGACCCATTTGGCCCGATCAACAGTATACTGGCTTTCGTATCTCTTGATCTTTTCTAGGGCTGTTTTCTAATTTTGACAACTCAAAAATGCTATTTTCTTAAAGTATACCCATCCATTTAGGACTTTTGGTTATTTATGCATATGAATATTTTAAAAAATTATTTCCAAATAACAACAATAAAAACGCACTGGGGTGGCCATTTTTGCTTGGGCCAAACCCACTTTTTTGCTTGGGACTGAAAGAGTTAACAAAACTTAATTACCTGTGTTGGTCAGCTCGGCCCAATATCCCTACTCCATTTACTATAGTTTTCACGTTTGTGCGTCTGATTGTCGTCACTTATCTCTGTGTGTATGTGTACGTGAGTGGTTAATAGTGTAGATGTTAATATATACTGAAAGGAAAACTGTCTGATAAACAAATTACAGTCGTAAAGATAGGCTGGAATAGAGTATCTTCTCAATCCAGGGACAGATTCTACCTTTAACTATTCACTCGTGTGGTAAAGTGGGATAATATTAATATTTATAGGGGACTTAGTGTACTGACTGAGATCAGCTGTGGAGGTATCTGTATCTAATAAGTGTGGTGTATTACAGATGACCTTACTTGCTACCACATTTATACCTCAGTCAGAATTATTCTGGAATATTGTGATGACTACATTAAATGTCTAGGGTTATGATAATGATGAAGTGTAAGTCACAACAACAACAGACAGATAAACAATTTAATTTATTCCACAACACTTTACAACACTGTGACACTCACACACATATAACACTCTATAAGACTATCTTAAATGAGTCAAGTGTAAAGTTTCAAATATATATGTAATAATTCTTTTCAATAATGGATATCCTGATTCAACTATACAGTGAACCAGGAATCACAATCAAATGTAATTACAAGTAGATTGTACACAGTTTATAAATATAATCTTTGTATTGACATATTTTATTATTCTTATTCTATGTGTGTAAGTTGTGAAGTAGTAATATGAGGTAATACTGGTTTTGTTTTTCAAGCTAGATTGTTATTTGTCATCATGACTTCACGTGTTTGATTATCGTGGAAATAGTATTGGGAAAAGTTCACAGTTCCTGTCATTTGAAACAATTTATTGTCCCTCTGTGTTTAATATAAGGTCAATTTTTGAGGGGGGGGGGCACATAATGTTGAGCTGCTCTGGCCACAGAAGCTTATCTTTCGTGATGGCGGCAGGAAAAGACTCCTCTGCTCGATTGCTTCACTGTGTTCTGGAGACACCTCACTGGTCGCTATCTGGACCAAGGAGTATGCTGTCAGCCTCTGGATTCAGCAAAACTCAGACCAGGTGCTGCTTCAATAACTTAGGACCACGGTCCCTGAAACAAGAAGGTTGTACCTCCTATTTCAGAACTAATTTATAATCTATTTCCACACTGAACACAATACATAACAAACACTGAGTTCAGAGCGGTAGGCCAACTGCTAGCTTCATCTGAAACAATTTACACCAGTATACTCCTCCCTAATGGTTACTACGCCTCTGCAATTCCAGCATTATTTCTTTCTAGTCAATAAGATAGGTGTCAGTGTACTGTTTGGCAATTCCCTGCAGTTTTACTTTTCTCCGACACGTCCTGTTCAGGTTGGAGCAATATTTAGGCTTTGCTTCATGTTGGCTACTGAACCACACACATATACAGACATAAATTATCAATTCACATTTAATTTTCATTAAAAAGATCTCAAATATGTCAAGCTTACCACAATTCATGGAAATGATAACAAATACGTAGACTGGCGATGAATAATGGCACAAATTCTGATCTGCCTCTGTCCCAGACTTTTATTTAGAAAAATATGATCTGGTTCTCAACGCACTGTTTCTTAGTAAGTTTATTTTAAAATGTGGCACTGAACAGACGCTCCTAATTGACTATATTAGCGGGTCTAACCAATCGGGCCATGTTTACACAGCTTTTCAAAAAATTTTACCCTTCTCACGTTTCCCCCAACAACCAAAATTAGTAGTTGTAGTCCGACTAATCGTGTTTAGCCTTACATATCATTCCCGCCAATCAAATAGGATTTAACATGGTATCCTATTTCCTGTAAAATGGTGGTTTCAAAACATGCCACTGTGCGATTATTATTTGGTGTTGTCTGACACCCTCGGTATTTTCTTTTGGCTATAATTGGTTAATTCCTAGACTATTTGCGTAACACTTAACATATTCTTTGTCAGCAAGTCCTAAGGAACCCAAATATATAAATTTAATGGGGCTAAGGGGCTGCGTTCAAAATATGCATTTTCTTCTAGGATAGTCGTGCTGTTACCACCTCCTCACTTCCAAACTTTAGGGTGTCTGCTGTACTGTCAGACTAATGTCAGGAGTTTAGACATAAAACAGTAGAATGTCATGTTTCCTAATAAGAATTTTACAGGTTTTTAAACCTAACCCTCGTAGTTGTAGTGTTTTTATCACTGTCTATTTGAAAAAAATTAGTGCTTCTGGCCTTACGCTTGGGGTGGCATTAATTATATAACGCGAGACGCGTGTTAGTGTTGCATGCGTTCCTGCTTTCAGCCCTCCCTCTTTCTATCCTAAGTTCATCTGTCTTTTCATCACGCCGTGTATAAAATGAAATTAATGCTAGTATTAATTTAGGTCATTAATCATCTTGCGTATCTCAAGGTTTTCTTAGAAATGCAGTACACGTTTTATTGTTTTGTGGAAACGCGTGTATGCTGCTATAGGCTTTACTATCAACGTGGAAACGTTACAATTTGCAGACAAAGTAGAAAAACAAGGGGGATTTTTGTACGCCATTGTGACAGCACTGTACTTTTACCATTTCTCTTTCCCTTTTATTGAATTTATGTGTTAGGCTTTACATTTACCTGATAATTTATATATGTGGATTTAGAATGTTTCACGACAAATTCTCCCCTCTTAAAACAGACGTTATATGTCAGTCTATAATTCTATATACACATAGAGAAATTTATTATTATTTCTGGGGCTTACGGTGATTCTCATCACACGGATGGCGGCTTAAAAAATCCGCTCCCAGATTTGTTTTTCCAGATATATACTCTATGCTAAACTCAAATGGCTGCATCAGTAATGACCATCTGAGTAACCTAGAATTTTCATGCCTAGCCTGCGCTAGAAACGACAAGGGTTTGTAATCCGTCTGCAACTTAAATGCCTTCCCATACAGATAAATATTGAATTTCTTTATCGCCCATATTACAGCAAGACATTCTTTTTCGCTAGTTGAGTAGTTGGTTTCAGCTTTATTCAACTTTCTGCTAGCATATGCCACTGGGCTTAATTCCCCATCCAATGCATCTGATTTCTGTAACAGGGTCGCACCTAACCCGATATTACTGGCATCCGTCCTTACAATGAATTCTTGACTTAAGTCAGGTAGTTTCAAAATAGGTTTACTTGTAAGCTTTTCCTTCAATTCCTGGTAAGCCAATTCACATTGTGGTGTCCATGTAATTCGATCTGGATTTCCTTTACGTGTCAAATCAGTTAACGGTGCACATATGGAATTAAAGTTTTTGATATACTTTTGGTAGAAACCACATAAATAGAGAAAGGATCTCACGTCTTTCTTGGTTTGTGGTCTCGGGGCTTTCTTTAGTTTCTCTAAATTCTTGGGGTCAGGGGTCATGTTTCCCTGATGGATTGTGTGTCCCAAGAATTCTAATTCTTTACATCCAACGCAACATTTGGTTGGTCGGGCTGTTAAATTCGCTTCTCTAAGTCGATTAAACAGCGTGTTCAGAGAGTCAATGTGTTCCTCAAATGTTTCTGTTGCTATAAGGATATCATCCATGAAATTTGTGATGCATGGGTTATTCAGAGGATCCAACAATTTTCTCATCATTCTAGAGAAGACACTAGGTGCATTCTTCAATCCAAATGGCAATCTGTTAAACTCATAGTGTCCCTCTGAGGTACTAAAAGCTAGGTATGGTCTAACCTCAGGCTTTACTGGAATCTGATCGTATCCTTTACTCAGATCCACTTTTGAGAAATATTTAGCTTTATTTAGCCTGGCAAACAACTGATTTGTATCCGGCAATGGATCCACCTGTCCTTCTGTAATAGCATTCAGTCTCCTGTAATCTATACAGAGTCTATGTTCTCCAGAGGGTTTCCTTAAGAGCACCACACTGGAACTATACGAAGATTCACTGTGTGAAATTATTCCTTCCTTCAACAAATAGTCTATCTCTTCCTTCAAAGCTTTCTCCTTAGCAAAAGGAATCGAATAGGGTTTCATACAGACAGGTGTGGGGTCTATCAGTTTCATATCATATTCCAATAAGTTTGTATGCCCCGGTCGGTCTGTTAACACCTCTGTATGATTATCTAGAACCTGTTGCACTCTCTCTCTTTCTGATTTTTCGTTAAATGTGTACTGATTTTCACCTGTGCCGCTGTCTCACAGGGGTGTAATGGATATTCAAATGATGAAAGTGGTTCCTTTTTCATCTCCATGGCAATGGACAAGGTCAACAAGTGTGTCTCTTCCTGATTTTCTCTTTCCAAATATTTCTTCAGGAGATTCACATGATAGATTTTTTCTTTCCCCTTCTTATCTATCTTATAATTGGTTCTAGACACCTTCTCTAGAACTGTATATGGACCTTGCCATCCAATTTGTAACTTATTCTGATTACCGGGTAGAAGAAGCAGTACCTTCTCTCCCACAGCCAAATCTCTGTCTTTAGCTTTCCTGTTAAAATAGGCAGCATGTTTCTTCCTGGCTTGTCTCAAATTTTCATTGGCAAGTTTCCAGCCAGTTTTTAAACGAGTGGTCAGCTCATTCACATATTGGTATGAGGATGTAATATTTTCCTCTGCCTTTTCATCAGTCCACGTTCTTAACAGCGTTACATATGGACCTTTAATTTTGTGGACCTATTTGTCCATGCACCGGTATGGTCTCTTTCACTCGAAGCGCTATAGTGATGATTTTTCTTCCCAGAATTATCATGCACAAAACGACCGCTACCAATTCTTCTCTTGAGGCTTTCTCCCCACTTAGAATTCTGGATGAGAGATTTCCTCTCTACATCCTCTTCCTCCAGTTTACATAAGTCCGATTGAGGGATTTTCGGCTTATCCTGGGGTAAGACATCTTTTTGCACTCTCCGCATAGTGGCCATTGTAAAACAGTTAATTGAAGCTTGTCCGTGAAAAGGGGCTTCCCATTCCATTTGGTCCACTTTATCAAATTTATTTTTCTTTGTATTGTCAGGCCTAAGTTTGCCCCGTGGCGTGTCCAGGTCCTGATCAATGTTCCCACTTGTGGGTGTTCCCTCATGTGCTATGCTACACCTTTCTACAAAATTCTCAATATCCCACCTTGCCTTGGGCCAATAATAATTGTGAGCCACCTTTTGGATGATGGTACCTATCTTCTCATGGTCCCCATCTTGTTTAACATGTAGGCTCCTTATTAAGTCTGCCCTATGTGCCTTTGGAAGAACCAACTGTCCGTGACCATTGGATCTAGTTCCGGCCTTCCTGTAAATCAACTTGTTTTTCATGTAAAAATCTCCCTTGCCTGGAGTTGTATGACAAGTTGACAATTTCCTGAAACAAGGCTTGAGGGTCTTATCCCCAGCCTGTGCCTTCCTCATCTCATCTGGAGTGGTATCTATCAGAATATCCTCCTCCTTTCTTGAGGTCGACCTGACCTGAAGGGTGGCCATAACTATAGGGTTCCTTCTGCAACGGTCAGTGTCATGATTGTTCATCTGACAATTTTTACACCACCTCCTTCCTTGGTTGAAAGATTTTCTTTCATCATATTTCCTTTCATCGAATTGTGGGGTTTTATTTTTATTGTCATACCGTGGCCTATCAAACTGGTGCTTACCTTTGTTTTGATCTCTAGGATCAAATTTATTAAAGTTCTCTGGTGCCTTAAAATTATCTACTTGTTTCTTTTTATTACCTGATACCTCTGCCTGAGCTGCTTGATACCTTTCAGCAACATTTAGCAACTCACCCAGCCTCTCTGCACCTTGTTCCATGAGAAACTTTCTCAAGTCTGGAGCCATGGCCTCTCTTAATTGTTCTATAAGGACCATTTCCTTAAGATCTTGGGTTTTCCCCAGAGAAGTCCATTTCTCCAAGTATGTCTCTAACCGTGCAGAGAACTGGTGATAGGTTTCACCTGACAGTAGTTTAGCATTCCTAAATTTTTTCCTATAAAATTCTGCATTCTTTTCATATCTTAACAAAAGAGCCTGCTTTAGCATGTCATAATTTTCTTGATCACCTCTGCTCATTTTGACAAAAACTTCATAAGCTGCTTCACGAAGCCCTTGAGATAACTTTAAGCTCCACCTTTCTCTCTCTAACCCATACGTGGTAGCTAATAGTTCATATCTATTTAGATAGCTCTCAATATCATCGTCTTTCTCAACAAAATGATCTAAATGAAAGTTCATAGCTGAGGTTGAGGATCCCTGACTAGCATTAGCATCGGAGACAAAGGGACTGGCACCATTGTCAGGAGCATGGCCTTGAAACTCAAACTCCCTTAGTCGTAACTCATGTTCCCTTTGTAATCTCTTATCCTCTGCTTCCCTCTCTGCAGCCAATCGCTTGTCTTCCCTTTCTGCAGCCAGTCTCTTGTCTTCTCTTTCTGCCTCCAATGCTTTAGCCTCTTTGTCAGCCTCAATCTGCAACCTCTTAGCCTCAGCCTCAATCTGCAACCTCTTAATTTCTTTTTCAGCCTCTAACTTTCTTTCAGCTTCAAATCTTCTTTCCTCACGTTCAATATATTTGTCACATTCAGCAGTGACATAAGCAATCATAATTTGCCCGTCTATTCCTAACTCTTTAGCAGTCTGCACAGCAGCAGATCGAAATTTGGCCAGGTCCGCCATTTTCTAACAGGTAAATGTATATAATGTCTAACTAAACAATACAATCTGTAATTAATTATCCAAGGACAACCACAGGCACTGAGAGCTCAACCTTATTTAATTCCTCCCAAGGATACGTTTTAAATTTTTATTATTCCCAATATATATAATAGGAGAAAGTTCAATATCCCGGGAGCGAGACTCCAATATATGTGGTAAAGTGGGATGATATTAATATTTATAGGGGACTTAGTGTACTGACTGAGATCAGCTGTGAAGGTATCTGTATCTAATAAGTGTGGTGTATTACAGATGACCTTACTTGCTACCACATTTATACCTCAGTCAGAATTATTCTGGAATATTGTGATGACTACGTTAAATGTCTAGGGTTATGATAATGATGAAGTGTAAGTCACAACAACAACAGACAGATAAACAATTTAATTTATTCCACAACACTTTACAACACTGTGACACTCACACACATATAACACTCTATAAGACTATCTTAAATGAGTCAAGTGTAAAGTTTCAAATATATATGTAATAATTCTTTTCAATAATGGATATCCTGATTCAACTACACAGTGAACCAGGAATCACAATCAAATGTAATTGCAAGTAGTATGTACACAGTTTATAAATATAATCTTTGTATTGACATATTTTATTATTCTTATCCTATGTGTGTAAGTTGTGAAGTAGTAATATGAGGTAATACTGGTTTTGTTTTTCAAGCTAGATTGTTGTTTGTCATCATGACTTCACGTGTTTGATTATCGTGGAAATAGTATTGGGAAAAGTTCACAGTTCCTGTCATTTGAAACAATTTATTGTCCCTCTGTGTTTAATATAAGGTCAATTTTTGAGGGGGGGGGCACATAATGTTGAGCTGCTCTGGCCACAGAAGCTTATCTTTCGTGATGGCGGCAGGAAAAGACTCCTCTGCTCGATTGCTTCACTGTGTTCTGGAGACACCTCACTGGTCGCTATCTGGTCCAAGGAGTATGCTGTCAGCCTCTGGATTCAGCAAAACTCAGACCAGGTGCTGCTTCAATAACTTAGGACCACGGTCCCTGAAACAAGAAGGTTGTACCTCCTATTTCAGAACTAATTTATAATCTATTTCCACACTGAACACAATACATAACAAACACTGAGTTCAGAGCGGTAGGCCAACTGCTAGCTTCATCTGAAACAATTTACACCAGTATACTCCTTCCTAATGGTTACTACGCCTCTGCAATTCCAGCATTATTTCTTTCTAGTCAATAAGATAGGTGTCAGTGTACTGTTTGGCAATTCCCTGCAGTTTTACTTTTCTCCGACACGTCCTGTTCAGGTTGGAGCAATATTTAAGCTTTGCCTCATGTTGGTTACTGAACCACACACATATACAGACATAAATTATCAATTCACATTCAATTTTCATTAAAAAGATCTCAAATATGTCAAGCTTACCACAATTCATGGAAATGATAAAAAATACGTTGACTGGCGATGAATAATGGCACAAATTCCGATCTGCCTCTGTCCCAGACTTTTATTTAGAAAAATATGATCTGGTTCTCAACGCACTGTTTCTTAGTAAGTTTATTTTAAAATGTGGCACTGAACAGACGCTCCTATTTGACTATATTAGCGAGTCTAACCAATCGGGCCATGTTTACACAGCTTTTCAAAAAATTTTACCCTTCTCACGTTTCCCCTAACAACCAAAATTAGTAGTTGTAGTCCGACTAATCGTGTTTAGCCTTACATATCATTCCCGCCAATCAAAAAGGATTTAACATGGTGGCCTATTTCCCGTAAAATGGTGATTTCAAAACATGCCACTGCGCGATTATTATTTGGTGTTGTCTGACACCCTCACTATTTTCTTTTGGCTATAATTGGTTAATTCCTAGACTATTTGCGTAACACTTAACATATTCTTTGTCAGCAAGTCCTAAGGAACCCAAATATATAAATTTAATGGGGCTAAGGGGCTGCGTTCAAAATATGCATTTTCTTCTAGGATAGTCGTGCTGTTACCACCTCCTCACTTCCAAACTTTAGGGTGTCTGCTGTACTGTCAGACTAATGTCAGGAGTTTAGACATAAAACAGTAGAATGTCATGTTTCCTAATAAGCATTTTACAGGTTTTTAATCCTAACCCTCGTAG
>JAMPIV010003413.1:0-2500 GCA_024509875.1 Oreohelix idahoensis | reverse complement strand
AAAAAAATTTTTTAAAAAAAAGCTAGTAGGTTCTCAGATATGCAAGAAAAGCAAGTGTTTTAGTCTGTAGAGAGTTATTTGGACGTGAATTTTTAAAATATTTTTAATTAGCAGTTTTGCCTCGTTTTGGCGAGGCACGCTCAATCAACCTACACACACAATCTATGTTTTAGGGTCAAGTCCAGATATAATAGACCTTGTGGTCTTGGGATTAGAAGATTGATTCATGAAGTAACTTGAACAGACTCTGAAAGTACGGAATAAGATTCACCGCAATCCCTTTTCCGCAGCCCAATTTGCTTCGCAGCTATTGCGGGAGATTGCATGTGTGACACGCGACAGTTGGCACCCTTTTGAAAATGGAGCATGAAATTAGAATTGAGTACACTCGTCTCAGAATGCGCGATACCGTTCCCTTAATAATTTACCACTCCCTTTACCGTCCACTAATCAATTACCCTGGGCACGAAAGACACCCACTGGGGTAGCAGAGCCCAGGTTAAGAAAAACTGTACGAGATCCATGACTGATATTTTGAGCATCTTTCTACAATTTCACATTTGTAACAGCTACATTCATCTATCGAAAAATGATGCCATAATCTAAGTTTTCACACGAATAAATTAAGTATACTTGGAAATTGCAAGGCATAGAAATTCAGAAACTTTTTGTGCCTAGCTTGGATTCAAAACAGCCCAGTATAGTGAGTATTAACAGCCGGTTTATTTAAGATGACAATCGTTATGTAACGATGCAGTGTTTCAAAACTTTGACGCAAGAAAATGTCTGGGAATCCACTGAAATTTCGCATGGTGCTCACGTTCTTGGTGTTTTAAAATGCCACGTTTTGACCGGCATTGACATAACCAATTTTACATAAAAACTAAAACAGTGTTTTAAAAAGGTGGACATAACTAGGGCTTTGGAGCGGAGCTCGGAGTTAGAGCTCGGAGCAGTGGAGCAGCAGGCTTTTGTCTCGAACTGGAGCGGAACCGGATCACACACAATTTTGACTGCTCCATTGCTCCGATTGACAGAGTGGTTAGAGCGCTGGTCTCTCGCGGCATAGGTGGTGGGTTCTATTCACGGTGACACGCTGCAGTCTAGCCAGCTGTAAATAGGTGCCTGACTTTATTCTTAAGTTAGGGAAGGAAAAGTCAGCGAGGAAGTGAACTGGTCGCCCCACCTCTCGATGCTGGACCTAGTATTGTGAAGTCTTTAACACTTCACTCCCCTGCGGTAGGATATGCTATGGGACTACCTGTACCTTTTCTTTTACCCATTGCTCCAGTTCTTTTTTTTTCTTTCATTTTGAATCCAACATAAATTATATCTTCTTCTCGTTCGCTGTTGTTTAGTAATGTCTACACAAGAAGTCCGGTTCTCTGGATGTACGTTGCTGTGGTTGAAAGTTATAAATTATATCACACTAGATGTGTAGAACTGAAATAAAATATTTAATATGCGTGTTTTATTCGAAATTTGAGGTAATTTGATTCTTTTACTCATTGCTTCCTGGACTGGAGTCGCAGTCGAGAAGTCGGTGGTTTTGTACAGAGTCAGAGTCGTAGTTGGAGTCGGTTATAAACTCCTAGACTCCGACTCCTCTCATAATTTTAAAATTCCTGAACGCCCTTCGCCGAGCAACTCCATCTATTGGACCGTGACATCCCTTTATCTGCCATTGATGTTGACACAGTGTATCAAATGCCCCGTGTAGTTCCCAGGGGGTGCTTGAGGAGACAAGTAAAGAAAGGACTAGTGCACCCTTATACTTGTCGTACAAAGCGAGTAATGTGAATTTGTGCTTAGATCTGGCAACCTCATCATGTAACACCAACTACTACAGAAACCACGACTGCAAGAGAATGTGAATGTTTGGTGCCGGCTTCCTGTAAGGAGACCAGCTGCAGTGGTATCTCCATACTTCATAAGGAGAGCAAAGTAAAATGAATGAATGAATGGATATACCAAGTAACCCTAACAAATGAAAAGCAAGGCAGAGCTGAAATGCATTATGTAAAGTAGCTATTGGAATAAAAGGTTTAATGCCGGAGGAAAAAGCTTTGGTTTGGTTTGGCTTTAATGACTATCTTCACTGCACACGGACAACTTCCATCAGTGCTCCGTTCTCCTACCTTAGATCACACAAGGAAGATCTCAGCACAGTGCACGAACTTCGTAGCACCGGTGAGAATCCCAAGGTGTGTATATAGGAATGTCGTAGATTTTTTATAGGGGAATTAAGACTTGGGTTGGTACCTTCTGAATAGATTAGAATAAGTGATAGTCACAGTGAGAGATAGTAATAGCAATAGATTTCCACGAGTGAGATGGTAGACTGTGATAGAGGCTGTCTCTGAAATCGAGAAATCTTCTCTCTTTCACCTATCTTCTACGACAGATTTAGAGGAGTCAGACAGTCTATACACATATATATATATATATATATATATATATATTTATATATATATATATATATATATTGCGTATATATATA